>CAJNDV010024647.1:43985-54132 GCA_905221635.1 Symbiodinium sp. CCMP2456
ACATATACATATACATATACATATAAATATACATATACATATACATATACATATACATATACATAGGCATGCATGCATGCATACATACATACATACATACATACATACATACACACATACACACATACACACTGCATGCATACATACGCACAAACGAACATATATGTCCGTACATGTATGTATGTATGTATGTATGTATGTATGTATGTATGTATGTACGTACCTACGCATGTATGTATGTGTGTACGTATGTATGTATGTATGTATGTATGTATGTATGTATGCATGTATGCATGTGTGTGTACGTCTGTATACGTGTATGTTTGTGTTTTTTTTTGTGTGTGTGTGTGTGCGGCGCACAAAACCCAGACTGCGCTTTGGTGCGGCACCTTGAGCAACGGCTCCTCTGTAGAGCCTCGCCAAAGGTAATGTAGGGGCCTTAATAATTAGAATATGGTTTTGGGATAAACCCGACTATATTTATATAAGAAGGAACCACCCGAAATACTACTGGTAATTACCCTAAACCCGAAACCCGAACCCCACCCCCCAAATAATATTAATTAGTAATGTATTTAAGCCCCTACATTGCTGAAGTTTGAGTTGCGTGGGGGTCATGGAGGCCATGGTTCTTCCTGCAAACACTTCGTGTCTTAGTGTGTCGTACCCAGAAATATACTGCCACTAAGACATAAGGGTGGGTTTAGGGTTTAGGGCCCATCTTGGTTATGGTTTTGGGGGGCCTCATTCCGTAATCGTAATATATGCGGACCCTTTTGTTTGGTGTGGAAAGCAAGGAAGAGGCTTTATAAGGCTTTATAATGCTTCTTAAACCCTAAACCCTAAACCCTAAAACCCTAAACCCTAAATCCTAAAACCCTAAAGTGTCCCAAAGGGCTTCCATCAGAGTAAGAAGCCGGGTGCCATAAGGCGAGTTCATGTACTTGGAGGACCATGGGGCTCAGTAAGGTTTAGGGTTTAGGGTTTAGTGCTTAGCGCTTAGGGCTTAGGGTTTAGGGTTTAGGGTTTACATAGTGAAAGCAGATTCAGGCCCGCAGCTCTTAATTGAAAACTCCGGGTTTAGGGTGCTAGGGGTTTGGGGGGTTTAGGGTTTAGGGGTCTAGGGTTTGCGGTTCCAAATCCTTGACCCAGAGAACCGAATCCTTGACCCGAAACCCTAAACCCTGAATCCAAATTCTGAACCCCGTAGAGAAGCTCTTCCAACACGTTGCATAGCTAACGCATGGTGCCCAAAATTTAACAAGTTAAAACCGTGGCTGCAAAAGCAATTGTGGCAAGGCGTGTGCTTGCGACAATTAGCTGCTATCAGAACAACCCTGAGCTTGAAGGATCTGGCTGCTGCTAAGGCCTAAACCCCTATACCCTAAACACCAAAGCCCGTGTTGAACCCTACACCCTAAACCCCTAAACTTCTAATCCCTAAACCCTAAACACCTAAACCCCATAATCGCTGAACCCCTAAATCTCTAATCCCAAAGCCCTGCAGGGGTTGAAGCCCTAAACCCCTTCTAGAACCCTTATAGACCACTTTACAGGAACCCTAAACCCTCAACCCTTTTCGATCCCTTTCTAAACGAACCCTGAAGCCCTAAGCACCTGAAGCCCTCTATAAACCCTTGGCCTACATAAATGCATTTGGGGTTGGCATCGGGCCGGTCAAGGACCCGCCTCAAGTATCCGTGAAAGGTTTAGGGCTTAAGGCCCTTACAGAACCCTTGTAAGACTCGGGCACTGTGGAATCCTATTCGAAAGAACACGGTCTCCTTGCAAGACCAACCCTGACCCTAGACTCCACACTCCTCAACCCTCAGCCCTAGCCTGGCTTAGGTCTTGGGGTTTAGGGTTTAGGATTCAGGGTTTAGGGTTTAGGGTTTAGGGTTTAGGGCTTTCGGGTTTAGGATTTAGGGTTTAGGGTTTATAGGACCTGACCAGGAACGTTTACAGTTAGGTGGGGGCTCGACTTCCATCACTCCGAGGCTCGAGCTGGGGGCGCAAAGCTGCATGTCGAGGAGCACCTCGATGGCCTGGTCACTTGGGGTCTGGTTTGGGGCCTGGGTTTAGGGCTTAGGGTTTAGGGCTTAGGGCTTAGGGTTTATAGAGCTTAGGGTTTAGGGAGGCCTAAATCCCGTCTAGGGGTGTTGGGAAGGTCTAGGGGTTTAGGGCTAAGGGCCTATATAGTGACTTCCACCTTATACGAACCCTGTCGTACCCGAAACCAAGGAAACGACGGTTTGGATAACTGTGTCTCTACCTTAAGAACCCAAAACCCACTTTTTTGTAGGTTCTTATTTTAAGCCCTAATATGGGATTTATAGGGACCCTGACCCTACAAAAAAGTAGGTTTGGGTTCTTAAGGTAGGTTAAGGCTTCGACTAGACTTTGGAAAATGGGAAGCGAGTAGCAAGGACCCCGGAGAACACCAGGGGCTCGAACAAGCCACTAGCGGGCCTTAACTGGCCTTAATAGTTAGACTAGGGCTGTGGGGGTATATTATGCTATGGTGGCAGTAAGGAATCCCAAACTAGTACTGACAGTTATTTTTAGGCCGTATATTATCCTGTTCAAACTTGGGCATCAAACACGTTCTTACAAGCGCTCCTAAAAGATCGAACGCATACAGCTCAAGCTAGAAACATTAAACATGAACCCGAGCCAGCAATAACAGTGGAAAGTTTCAGAATCAAATTCAAACACGAATCACACAAGCACCCAGCGGTTCTCAAACCGATTACCGTGCTCTCTCAAACCAATGGCTTCCAGAAAGTTTTAACCTGATCTTGACTGACTTCTGAACCCCTCCAAAAAGTTAAACTTTTAGTCTCCTTATTATGGTTCATATAGAAACCCAAAAAGTTAAAGTCCTAAGGGCCAAACAGAAGAACACCAAGTGATTGTCTGTATGTCGCACAGGTAAAACAAACCAAACTCCAACACAAGTCATCCTCGATCCCGCAAAGGTACTTGGCATGCGTACACACACACACACATGTTTACTATCTAGGTACATGAACCCTAAACTCCAGACCCTGAACCCTGAACCCCTAAACCGTAAAGCCTAAAACCCCGAACTTATAGTAAACCCCAGAAAGTTGGAAACCGGATTAAGGACAAATAATGCTGGGATTCCCTATACATTACTTTTCAGGCTTGAAGCTATTGGGTTTCCAACTTTGGGGCGACTGTAACCCTATTCCCTGGACCTCTAAACCCTAAACCCTAAATCCCTAAACCCTTTAAGGGAATCCTAAGAGGACCTGTAGGTGTTGGGAAGACTGTAGGTAATGTAAGGGCCTTGATAGAATAGGATTTTTGGGGTTCCGTTTTTCATTATAGTATAATATACCCCAAACCCTATTGCAATCAATAAGGGCTCTAAACCCTAAACCCTTGTAAGGAACCCTTTAAAGAAACCCCCAAACTCCGTTCTAATTATTAATGCCCCTATATTACAGCACCCACTGGACATCTGCATTCCCAATGGGTCCCAGGTACTGTTGTGGGAGATACTTTCCCAAACCATAGTAGCAATTCCTAGTATAGAAACCCCCCGGGCCTAGCACTCTCTTTGGGGCGGGGGTTTCTTGTGGAAAGGTGTGGGCCCCGGGCGGCGGCACTAAGTGCTCTTGCCCGATGAGCACCCCCTTTCCCCCCCTCCCCTCCCTTGTGCTAGAGCGACAGTGCCCTCTAGTATTTTGGCTTAGCTGTTGTTGCACTTGATCCGACGATGGCGACGTCTCCACCAAGCATGGGATCATGGGCCTGAGGACATCCAGTGTTTGTGTGAGGTACTCCACGCTCATCACATGCATTGACAGCTCGCTGGATTGCTGCCTTTGTTATCTGCTTTGTTCCAGGGCTGCGCCTCTGTGCTGTTCATTGCCGCGGTAGTATGTGTGTTGATTGACTCTACCTGATTGGTGGCGTGCTCGCCCTCGGTGCTGGAACAGTGTTCCCTCGGCACATGGCGCGCGCGCGCGCGCCTTTGGGTCGCCTTGTGTGTGCCCTCTGTGCATGGAGCTTCGCTCCCTCGGCACTGGCCGCACGGTTCGCCCCCTTGCAACTCTTTGCATCTGCCGGATACTTGGTCTGTTCTTTGGCGCATACAAGCACAAGTATTATCGGTTGGTGACGTCTGGCTTGGCCTCCTGCCTGCTCTATCCCTGATGAAGGGCTATGTCTCCCCGATTCTTGGGAATGAATCATGTGTCCTAGTGTTCTACACTGCGACCTGTCTGCACTAAGTAGTTTTTCCCCCACTTGAACTCTGGGACGGAGGGGGGCGACGACGCTTGTGCAGCCCCCCTGAGATGTAGAGAGGGACGTGGGAGGTAGGCCGCACCGTAAGTGCTGGTCGACACTCACTCACTCACTAGTATAGAAACCCTACGTTCTACTACTTAGGTACTTTGGACCCTTTGGGACTTGATCTCCGAAGCACTCGAATCCGGGGCGCATGCCTGACATAGGCGAAGCCTACTCCACTCCTGCGAGGCTGGGGGGGGGGGGGTGTATAGGGTTCCTTTACAGGGATCTATACGGGTTCTGTAAGGGTTTAAGGTCTTAGGGTTTTGGGTTTTTTTTTGAGGTTTTGGGTTGTAGGGTTTAAGGATGGTTTAGGGCTTTGGGCTCTATGGTTTTTCGGTTCAGGGTTTAGGGCTTAGGGTTTACGGTTCAAGGTTTGGGCCGCGGTTTTGGGAGATCTACAGCATATAGATGGTTGTCAAAATTATGGTCCCTTTTTGGGTTCTTATTATAATACGGCACCTATTATTTAGGGCACCCCAAAAAGGGACCCTAATTTTGACAACCACCCATATGTTTGAATGTAAATGATTCCTTTGAATCAGGGCCTAAAGCACGATTCGGTCGAACCTTTCAAGGCTTCTGGTTTAGGGCATTGAGCGGGTCAGTGGAACCATTTTGGGTTTAAGGTTGAGGGCATTGAGTTCACATGGTGTTTAAACCTTTGATTGAGTTCACATAGTGCTTAAGCTCTACATTAAGAACCCAAAACCCACTTTTCTGTAGGCTCTTATGGGACCCTACAAAAAAGTAGGTTTTGGGTTCTTAAAGAAGTTCTTAAGGTATAATATAATGACGAATCCTGGACCCTGCACCCTGAACACTTTGGGGCTCTTGTTTTCGAGCCTTGCCGGCACCAGTCGGATGTCTGCGGTAGTAGACACATTCCAACGGAATATGGAACCTTTCGTAGGCATGCCATGAAGCTCTGTGCATAGAGCACCCTAAACCAAAGGAAAAAGTGAGTCTTAGGACCCGTGAGCTTGCCTGGAAATTCGCCTCTTTCTCCAGCCGTCCTAGCGTCAATTGGACCAGCCTTGGCTGTGATTTCTTTGATGTTCGGACTTGTGCCAGGGTTCAGGAGTCAGGGATTGGGGTGCAGGGTTCAGGGCGTTGAATGCTCGGGAAGGTGACCCTAAACCCTAAACCAGGCTTTAGCATCGAAGCCAGTGGGTTCCTCAAGCTCAACCTACATCTACATCATTTACTACATCTGCATCTGCAACAGCATTTACATAACATCTATACACATACACATTCGCATACCGTGGAAAGAAGTAAACATTGTACACATAAACATATACAGATAAATAAGTATACAACATACATCTACATCTACACATACACGCATATGTATACATAGAGCGGACCTAAAAAGGGACCTAAAAGGGACCCTTTCTTAGAGAACTACCTTTATAACCGTATTGACGTTGGCCCTGAAGTATCAATAAAAACATGGTACCACAGTAAGGCCAAGGTATTTACCACATACAGGGACCCCGATCTTATGCCCTGAACTCGAAACCGTGACGGTACCCATATGGAACCCTTGACCCTAAGGCTCCATGTACCTATATAGTATATAGGGGTCCCTACGTAGGTACTTGGAGGCCTAGGTCCATACCATATAGGTACATCGAGCCTTTGCGTGAAGGAACCCATGCACCCTTAATGGCTCGTGCATAGAGCGCGATGGCATTCCGCTTGGACTGTCTGCAGCCACCGGCAAGAAGGCATCCATGGTATATACGGGCCCAAATACTCAGAATAAGGTTTTGCGGCCTTGGGGCTTGAAGTGGATATATGAATTTCAAGGAAACCTAAGGCATGGTCTTACCTATAGTTTGTGTGGTCTTCAGTATTATGCTGTCTGACATCGCAAAAACTCCCCAACCGATCATTGACAGTAGCGGCCACTCCGCACGTAGCAATGGCAGGAGCACAGTCGTCCGCAAGCTCGGAGCAAATGGATCACACCACGCAAACGTCAGCACCGCCGACTCTACTCGATTGGACACCTCAACCAGATCTGTGGCAGAAAGATGAACCCCTGTGAGCTCAGCCCTAAACCCTAAACCGGCGTCTGCAGCGAAGACAAGAAGAGGCAAAGTTCCAGCTGCAAGGTGTCAGGCTCATCCACTCTTCAACGACACCCGGACCCATAATATAGGGGCCTTAATAATTAGAATAGGGTTTTGGGCTGCTTTTTAGTATAACTATAATGGGGACGCCGAAGGAATAATTTTGGTAAATATTTAAGCTTCTATATTACCCGAACCCGCATGCAGGGTAAAAGCTGTGCAAGCCCTCTGCAAAACCCTTGGAAAACCATCCACAAGACAGAGGGAATGCACACGGCCCCCCCCCCCCCCCCCCCGCCTGTGCCCAAAGAACCCAATACCCCTTAATCGAGGAACAAAACCTCAAATCATAATATGAATTAAGGCCCCTGTAAGTTAAGGTATATTGGACTTTCTGGCAGCGTGCCCTGTCCGTACTAGCAGAGGCCGGGGGAGTGGGGAAGCGAGCATATAGGCTTCGAGCGGCATCTGCAGAGCCATGAAGCCCTAGTCCCAAAAGCCTAAAGCCTCACAAAGCAATTCACAACAAACCTACAAACCCTAAACCCTAAACCCTAAAGCTTCTATGCGTTATATCACAGCTTTCGAGCATCCAAATCCGAAATCTCGAAGCGGATCTATACTCCCCCGATCCTCCAAACGCAAAACCCTAAAGACAGAACAGGGAACCCAAGACCCTGGGGTTTAGGGTTTAGGGTACTGTAGGGGCCTTAATAATTAGAACAGGGTTTCGGGATCCTTTATCGTCTAAGTATAATAAGGAACCCGCAAAATAGCATAGGTACCTATTGAGGCCCCTATAATAAACAATCCTAAACCCTAATGGTGAACCCCAGAAAGTTGGAACATGGATTTCGGACGATCAGTGCTGGAGATTGCCTGTCATTTGTCTTAAGGGCATGAGGATAACCATGCTCCAACTTTCTGGCTTCTGATCGGAGGATCATGGGACTTAGTAACTAGGGTTATAAATAAGGTAACTATACCGAAAAGCAACTAAACCCCCAATTAAGGTAGTTATAACCCTACTTACTCAGTTCCATGATCCTGCGAGTACCTGAAGTCCTTAGAACCCAAGCTCCATAAACCCTAAACTCTACTTTAAGCCACCAGAACCTAAGCCCTAAACCCTATAAACCCAAAGCCCTAAATGCTCCCCCTTAGAACCTAAGCTCTATAAACCCTAAACTCTACTTTAAGCCCCTATAGAACCTATAATCCCTAAACCCTATTAACCCCAAAGCCCTAAATGCTACCTCCGAGGATCTGGCTCGGGGTAGCGGGACAACCTTGGGAGATTGGATTAGGGGGACCCTTGGGGATATAGACCCTCTCAATAAGGTCCCTTTTAAGAGAGCCAAAAGTAGGGTTCAGAAGGGGTACCCTTTAAGGGGTACCCCTAATGCTACTACCCAAACCTCTAGGAACAGTGGCTGGATTTCAGGGCTCTGGCTCGGGCCAGGTTTGGGGTTTACTTTAAGAACCCAAACCCCACCTTTTTGTAGGTTCTTATTATACACCCTAATATGGGATTTATAAGGACCCTACAAAAAAGTAGGTTTTGGGTTCTGAAGGTAGGGTTTTGGGGTTTAGGGGTTTAGGAGGTTGAGGGCTTAGGGTTCAGGCTTTCGGGTTTAGAGTTCAGGGTTTAGGGTTGAGGATCATGGGGGGTTTTAGGGTGTAGGGTTTAAGGTTTAGAATTCAGAATTCATGGTTCAGGGCTTCGGGTTTAGAGTTCATAGTTCAGTTTAGGGTTGCTATGGTTTCGGGTTTCGGGTCTAGAGTTCAGGGGTTTAGGGTTTAGGGGTTAGGGTTTCGGGTTTAGAGTTTAGGGGTTTAGGGTTTAGGGTTCAGGGGTTTAGGGTTCAGGCAAAGAGAGATACTGTGAGGCATCCCACAAGAGCTGCCAAGGACTGTAGTGGGAGCTAGGATTAGGGGGACCCTTAAGGATATAGACCCTCTCAATAAGGTCCCGTTTAAGAGAGCCAAAAGTAGGGTTCAGAAGGGGTACCCTTTAAGGGGTGCCCCTAATAATACTACCTATGTAGTGAAGTTTAGGGCTTCAGGGTTCAAGGTGTCAGGGCGCCAAAGCTTTTTTCAAGGCTTTCATAAGTAGAGGCTCTGTAGACTTTAGAGTTTTTTGGAGAATTCGACCGGGCTCCAGCGAGGTTTTGCAGGCAGTTCCCTCTTATAAGGGTACTGTAGCGCTCTCTCGGCTTCTGTTCGTAAGTACAAGCTCGAAAGAGTTTGTGGCTTGGGGCTTTGGAAATGCACGGGACTTACTTCACTCCGAGTATCATGGGATTTCGGGCTTATAGGGTCCAGGGCTGGGTTTAGGGTTTGGGGCTTAGGGTCTGGATTTCTGCGGGTTTGCAGTCGGGTTTGGGAAAACAGGCTAAGTGTTGCAGGGGCTAGATACGCCAGGCTTTATGTTGAGAAGCATGGCGCTTTGCAACGATGCCTCAGGGCTTTATGCAATGCGGTTGTTCTAGACTGTTGTCGGGCTTGTGGGCTTAAGGGGCTAGGGTTCTGAAATCAGCGAGCGTAGTAAGTAGGCCAAAAAACCGAGACAGAAGTGTAGGATTTTAACCCTAAGCCCCACGTGTAGGCTAGCTAAAGGACATAAAAATACAGAATCATCTAAATTAATGTATATATATATATATATATGTATGGGGCGGAGAGAGCGAGATGCATAGATACATGTCTGTTCATCCACACACACACACACAAACGCACACTCATTAAAGCCGAAACACAAAAACACACCTAACAGACAACAACCCGAAGCGCCAAATGCTAAATAAAAGCACGACAGACTTTACAGCTTGGGGCCTAGAAAGCGTCGACGCGGTGAAGCCGCAAACCGCTAGGCAAACAAAACCACTCCACACAACAAAACTGCGGATCAGAACTGTCATCCCAGACTCCAACAGCCCTCAAGCACGGATCGCTTCAGAAGGAGCGGTCATTAGGCCTTACCCAAAGGCTCCATGTACCTGTTATACGGTATACATGAAGCTCCGGACTAAATATATACTATGTAGCTTCACGGAGCGTTAGAGTCATGTCCTTGGGGATGCTTAAGCCCTTGATCGTCCGACTCAAGTCCTAAGCCGCCAGATTTTCTGAAAATCATAGGAATCCCTGAAGCCTAAAACCCCAAAATGCTCTTCAACCCTAAACCCCGTAAAACCCCAACACAGCGTAAACCTACAACAACCTAAAACCTTGCACAAATCTCAGCGGAACCCTGACCAGAACCAGCAAACCCTTATATGCCCTAGGTGCCCCAAACAAAGACGCTTGGGGTCCATACCCGAGCTCCGCCAGATTCTTGAACGCCCAAAGGAGGACGCATCCTTCCTTCCAGGAGTTAGTTCCAGGGTTTAGGGTTTAGGGTTTAGGGTTTAGGGTTCAGGGTTTAGGGTTTAGGGTTTAGGGGTTAGGGGGTCTATTGAGGTTCCTTTAACAGGCTTTATAAGAGGTCTGTATATATATATATATATATAGATAACCAAAGATTTCAAAAGGTTTTTGCGCGAGTCTACTTAACAATGGGGATTAGAAAGTTCAAGGGAATATCATTAGTTCTTGCTATTTCTTCAGACCCGTACAGCACGGCACGGAGTTTGATGTAGGCTAGCTCTGCGGGTTTAGGTAGACGCTGCAGTTTGGAGGGTTCAGGGACGGTGGCTTCGTGAGCCTCTGGTTTTAGGGTTTAGGGTTTACAATTTAGAGTT
>CAJNDV010024658.1:18219-40899 GCA_905221635.1 Symbiodinium sp. CCMP2456
TGGCCATCTTCGACAACCGCCTGCTTTATAATCAATATACGATAGTTTTGACCTCATCTCATATCCTCTATAATATACTGAGAAAGTGGTTCCAAATCAGAAACCCTACAGAACCCTTGTAAGACCCGCACTAGACACCTATGTGGGTAGTTCTCTAAAGTAGGGTCCCTCTCAAGGTCCTTGTTGTCTTATAGGGGTGCAACACTATGTTAGGGACCCAAACGGGACCCTAATTCAGGGAACTACCCATATAAACCCTAAGCCCTCAACCCCTAAACCCTAAACCATAAACCCTAAACCCCTAAACCCTAAACCCTGAAACCCTAAACCCCCCCATATAGCCCCGAAGCCACATTTCAGACCAAGGGCCATCTTCAGGCCGAAGCTTTCGCAGCGCGTTTTGTGCATCACATCCCGGTCCTGCATAGAGTCGGCCTACAATTGAAGGGATCTACTCCCAAAGCCCTATAATCCGCTACACATCCCAATACTCCCTGAAAGATGTCTTTCAGGAACCCTTATAGTAGGAATCCCCCATATGGGGGCGCTTAGGGTTGTGGGGCTTCTGCAAAGTATCCGTAGAGAAGGGTTTAGGGCTTCCTGTATGTGGCTCTCGGGGGGCTCTTCGCTTCACGTCAGCTCAGGTTTGGTGGTCTTTGGTCTTAAGACTTCGGGCTTACGCCTCTAGATCACTTTGAGGTACGGCGACTGCAAGAGACCGGTGTGTGCGTGTGTATCAGGGGCCTCCTATTTCCTCAAGGCACTCGTCCCATGTAAGGATGGGGCCCCAAGCCCCAAAGTGAAAACAAAAAAAAAACACTCAACAATAAAACTCTACAGCCCTAAACCCCGTCGTCTTCAAGGCCTTGGCATCGACGTAGAGGCTCTTCATCCCGGGCGATACCCAGGTCCTGGGAGAAGATTGGGATGCGAACTGATTGTTGAGGTTTGGGTGTAGTATAGGGGCCTGAATGCTTACAAGAGGCTATAAACATATAGTAGGGGCTATAAGGGGATTCGGGGTTTCAGAAACTCCGGGGGCCCCTCTAAGGATCCTATACGCAAGGAACCTGCCATTTAGGGCTCACTATTGTGCTCAAGCATTTAGGGTATTCTGCTAAGGATGGCTCTCCACATCGTCGTGGAAAAGAACTTAAGCAATAGCACGGGTCCGTTGACAGGAACCCTTTAAACTGCACACTGGAGCTCTCCCTGCGAACCAGTAGACGGACGGGTAGTTCACAGACCGACAACAGCAAGCGACTCCAGCCTCTGCGCCCTGCATTTGAGACCTTGGTGAACGCAAAAACCTCTTTTGCCAAATAAACAAAGCCTCAAAAGCAAGGCTCCAGAGAAGCCAAGCATGTCTCTTGAATCGAAGCCCTCAAAACAGAAACCAACCCCAACTAATCCCACATATTCGCCTCTCCAACACCTACACCGCAAACTGAGAAACCCGAAAAGGCTCAAACCTGATAGAAACCCTTAGAGACAACATCCCTGAGCCCTAACACCGAAGACCCAAACCCTTTCTGCATCCAGGACTCTTGCAAGACCCAAACCCTAAAGCCCTAAACCCTTCCAAGCACCAAACAAACATCATATAACTCGAATGTAAACCCCTCAAGCCCTAATTCGCTTACACAACCCTCAGGCCCTACGATTCTCAAGCACTCGGTCAATCCCCTCAGGCGCCCCGGCGTGTTGAGCTCCGTGCGAGTCAGCTCATCGGGCAACTGTTCGGCCTTGAGCTTCTGCCTGGGGTCAAGGGCTTTTAAATAGGGCTTGGGGTTTAGGGTTTGGGGTTTGGGGTTTTAAACCGGATCCAGGGTTTTAGGGTGCATCTATTTTACTTTTAAATTTTAGGCTGTATATATGGGTAGTTGTCAAAATTATGGTCCCTTTTGGGGTACCCTAAATAATAGGTGCCGTATTATAATAAGGACCCAAAGAGGGACCATCATTTTGACAACCACCCAGATAGAACTTAAGGTTTAGGGTTTAGGGCTTTTGGGGTTTAATCTTTGCTCGAACAAGGTTGCACGTCATGAGGATCCTTCTGCTTAGCCACGGACGGATAGTTGTTGTTCAACATACTTGGCCTCAAAGTATCCATAACGCAGGTGTCTTTCAATCGGAAACTATCCACAGAGAAGTGTATTCGCAACGACTTTACGACCAAACCGGATCTTGAAGACAACCCTCGAATTCATCTGCAAGTCGAGCCAACCTAACAAAACTCTGAGAAACCCAAAGACAAAATTAATGTAGGGGCCTGAATAATTAGAATAGGGTTTTGGGGCCCAATATACTATAAGTAGAATAAGGAGGTCCCAAAATAGTATTGGTAATTATATTTAAGCCCCTATATTATAGAACCCCTAGAAAGCTCAAACTCAGCTTGGGAGCTCTAGCAACTCCTGGCGTTGCCGCTTCATCCTCGGCCAGGAGGGACGGAGAGAATTCACCACTGCTGATGAAGTCTTCTTTCTGCGGGCTTCATTTGTCCTTTAGAAGCTGTCTGTCAGGGTCTTGTTTATGACCGTCGAAAGGACTTCTAGAGTTCAGACATGAAACCTGTTCTGCTTCCCGGCAAGGGCTCTGCGATGGTTGATTAAGGCTTTAGGAATTTGCGATTGTACCTTCGAACTACATTTTTGGGGTTTGGGGTTTAGGATTTCATAGGTTTGTGCGCCCTCAACTCATCTCGTAGAGCTGTTGAAAATGGCGTGACGTTTCGGATTTCCCGGTGGGGTTGGGTCACCAGCGGATCCCAGGATCCCGGACACCAACCTCCCTGTAAATGAGTGCCTTGACTCGGAACTGCCCTTAATCGTGGGCAAGACTTGTGCCAACACACCATTCCGGACATGTACAGGCAACCGTAAACCCTAAAGACTAGATTCAAATCTGGAAGTAAAGCAGCAAATAACTCATTTCGCCCCGCGGCTTGGCTTCCTCTTCCCGACGCTCCGTAGCCTTCTTCTGCCTCAAGAAATGTTTTCTGGGCTGCCTAGGGTTTACTTTCCGGGTTGTGAGGCCAGGTGTTACAAGGTTATTTGTTCCTAGTGCGATAGTTTGAGGGCCTAGGATATTGAGGGCTTGGGGCAACTGGTGCCGATTTTAGATGTTAGATTTCAAGCCAGTCTTTACGGTTGCAGTTTGCAGGTTATTTTTTCAGTTTGAGCCTGCGAGTTTTGCATGAGGGTTTAGGCCCTTCCTGGAGATTCACGCTCAACTCAAGACTACTTCATTCAGGAAAGTCTCAGGCGCAAGCGGGCAACCCGGGGCCAACAGCTTTATGGGGTCTACATGGAGGGGTTCTTTGGTCGTAGTAAGTGGTGGGGTAGTAGAATGGGCTTGCAGAGGCTGTGATACTAAGCAGACGGACTCAAGCCAAAGGAGCCTTCAAGCACGTAGGACTCTCAAAGCGCGGTCAATATAGAGGGCTGGGCCAACACCAACCCTAAACCTCCCTTGCCAGCTATCGCGCATCACCTGACCCTAACTAGTAGACCGATCGCTCTCATGAATGAAAATCCCGAAACTCTTGACACTGCACCCCGAACTTACATCAATCAGGAATCTCATCACACCCACTTCAAGCCAAGCTCTATGACAAATCGAAGCAAGTGTTCAGTTTCCTTACTCGCGTGTTCGCATCAACAATGCTGGCAAACCCTAAACCCTAAACCCTAAGATACTAAGATACCCCAAGGCCGAACCTCGAAGCCCCGGCAGTCAGACCAGGCACATGTTGGACAGATGCCCGGCCATGCGCGCACGACGCACGCGAGCTGCTCCTCAAGTCTGCTCGAGAGGTTTAGGGCCTTCAGGGCTTTTTTTTGCCTCCCACCTAGCTAGGACGAAGCCCGCATTGCAGGGTATCTCTAGGGTTCATAGGCTCAGGGTTCAAGGTTTAGGGGGGTTTCGGGTCTGCTTTGTCCGCAGGACCACAACCCTGCAGAATAGTGGGCGCCTCTCTTCTATAGCCGGATGTAGTTGGGAATACAGCACCCACACCACAGCGATACTTCAACTACCCCCAGATTCTTCGGGAGCTCCGGGGCAAGGGGCATCACGGGATCTGGGAGCCCAGATCTTGAGACCCAAGACAACCCCTTCCTTCTGACTCCAAGTGTCTCTTCCCCACGGGCGATAAAAGACCGTCGGCATCGGAGTCTGGACTCAACCTCCGCAGGTCAGATTTGATTGAAACTAAAGCCTGCTGCAAACCTGCAAACCCTCTACGAAGGAGTGAAGATCAAGTCTCCTGCAAAGGTCCGGCCTGCTCCGCAGAACAGGGCTTGTTGGCTTGTTGGTTCACCCTTTTGCTACTGGACTTGAGGACCCGCCACCTTCCTGCAGGTACTCACATGGCCCCGCGGGCGAGGCAATAGTTTTAGGGCTTCGGGTCTAGAGCTTGGGCCTCGGAGTATGCGGCTTTCGGGGGGATGGGGTTTTCGGTTTAGGGCTTTGGACCATCGAGCTTCGCTGCGGTCTGAGTCTGCGCCATGGACATGCTTGCCTAGTTTCCTCGCTGATCCGCAGAGTGCGCTTTCCCCCTCCCTACACAAACGCCCGCCTCTCTACACAAGCGCCCGAAACCTTCAACCCTTCGCAGACTGAGCGTATACTGGGGCAGGTCTACAAGATTGGAATCTTTTGGGTTCGGGACCTGGGGTAAACCCTAAACCCTATAAACCCTAAACCCTATTTCGGGCAAAACACCTGAAGCCTAGGACTCTCTGGCGCTGAACGGCCTCGAGCTCGGACTCAGTGGGCTGCCATCATCTCAGGGATCCAAGGCTTCGGGATCAGGGCTTCACATAAAGTATAATATAGGGGCCTTCATGATGAATTCTAATAGGGCTCTAAAGTGCATTGTAAGATAATTATGGAGAAACTGCCAGGCGATACCAGTTGTAATTATTCAGGCTTATCTATGACATGATTTTGGGAGTCGGGTTGAGGTGGATTGGGGATATAGGCGTCTTTCTTAGGGTCTTTGGAGGATCTCCTCTCTACGGCAGCTAGGGTGGGCCAGAGAAATACAGTAGCTCTTTGGTTTAGGGTTCAGGGTACCCCCTCGACATCAAGAAACATACTGCGTCCTCTCCCCGAAAATAATGCTGTCCAAAAGGGTGCTGGCCTCTGAATGAATCAATACGGCGAAGGATTTAGGGCTGTCCTAGTTGTGGCTGTATAAGGGGTTATGCAAACATTCATCCTGCTAGGGGGTTATGGGCTTGCAGCATTGGCGCTTTTAGAGAAAATCTTTCACACCTGTACACATTCCCTTGAAAACCATTCAACATATCACCAGGCGATAGACCGGTGGCACCAACAGAGCTTCCATACGTTTTCTCACTAGCCTCACGATGTAAAAAAACAATGTTCTACGAAACATTGGAAAATCTGCCACAGCTGCCTGCAAAGTCGTCATCGTCGTCCATCGTCAGAGCCAATCCGGAGTTGCCTGCACAAAGACAGTCCAAACATCCCCGCACTCAGTCAGACCTAGTGGGGTTTCGGGCTCCGGGTTCTGGGAATCTCTAAACCCTAGCTGCCCTAACCCCTAAACGCCGACATGTTGAAACCCGCCACACACAAACAGCCCATTGTTGGAGCAGCAGGATGAATGGCAAGAACGGCCACGACCCGAATATAACAGCACAGAATTAAGTACAGCCCGGTCTCTGTTCGGAGAGCTTTAGAAGCCTTCTAAACCATCTTCGGAACACTTCGAAGTTGGGATTTTAGACAACGTGAAAGGGACATAAATCCAGTTGGGGTAAGCAAGCTAAGCAAACCCTAACCCCTCTCTTGCTCACTTGGAAAGAAGGTCACCTGGCAGCTGCAAAACAGAACGCAGCGACTTAAACCAAAGCATCTGGAATGCAGAGCCTCAAGTTAAACCCTGGAACAGAAAACGGAAAGCCTGGAACTCCCTTTTGAAACTACAGGCACGGAAACGAAGATCAGAGTTCCCAGCATCGCCTCTGGCAAGAGGCGACGCGCAGTTGCCTGGGCGTCCCAAGAAAGGAAACCCAAAGCTGGCAAGCTGAGCTTCAACAAAAGGCAACGAGAGGGGTAAAGGTTGAGGACCTTAGGAAAGCTGTGAGTATTCTGTCTCGCTGGGCTTCTGGAGCCGAGCTTGGAGGCAAAGCTACTGGCTGATCGTGTGCCAGAAGGGTGACAGACCCACAGCCGCTGCCAATATGGAAGCCTGAGCATCTAATTGTAATAGGGTTCTGCGGTCTATGATACTTGCACCATAAGGACTCCAAGGATTCCTTGAAAAGTAGCTAGTGTTCCGGCTTCTATAGTATCCCTGAGCTCTGGACCAGGAATGCTGATGCTCTTGCTGTCCATTCAGAAATTCAGTCCATGGGACAGAGAGACAACGGAGCGAGTA
Organism: Symbiodinium sp. CCMP2456; assembly: GCA_905221635.1. Lineage (NCBI taxonomy): Eukaryota > Dinophyceae > Suessiales > Symbiodiniaceae > Symbiodinium > Symbiodinium sp. CCMP2456. Next base: position 24,638 of record CAJNDV010024658.1, read on the forward strand.
CTTAGAGCCGCAGACGAGGTTTGGAAATGGAGGGCTCTCCATGCAGTACACGGCAGATCTTGTGCTTCAGGTACAACCTTCCGTTTTGTGCCCAGGCCTTTTGGAACAACCCAAACCAAAGAAGCCCTCAGGGCAGCAAGCTGCTGGTAAGGCCATCGGTGATGTGGTCCGCACCACCTGCTCGAGCAGCTGGGACTAATCTAGAGGTCCTACATAACTAACCAGAGTATATCCTGAAAGTGCATGTGTGACTATACTGCGATACAACTACCCCAAAACCGCCCGCCGCCATATCACAAGTCCTGGCGATGCAGGATCGTAGGATAGGAGTCAGGTTTCGACAGGCTTGAAGTTTTACAGTATGCAGATGTCAACCGGCGCTTTGTCCTGTTTGGGACTAAACCTCAGGGCTACGGAGACACTTGGGCGGTACCCTGTGGGAGTTTGAGAGAACGGAGGACCCTCATCTGGCCGGTTTGTGGGATCCTTCTGGCGAATGGCCCCCGTTTCTCCGACGCCGAAATCCGTACAAAGCTTACAACCCCGGAATCCTTTGTGCCGCCTTCGTCGATGAGGTCCATGTCCAGATCTAAGCCGTCAAACCTTTGCAGGCACTGACACGTTATGTTGCGGAATCAAGGTTCAGGGTGTTAAACTCAGGTAGGGTTGCAGGTACGGACAGATATGATGTCCTGCTTCCCATCGCCAGAGTGTTACTGACAAGCCTGCCTGCATGCCTCCATGAACCTTCCAGAATTTTTTTGGGGGGACTGAGACTGGGTTCAGGGTCTAGGGTTTAGGACGTAGGCTTTCAAACCTTCAGAGTTCGTTCTTTGGCGTTCCCAAGTGTGGCCTTCGGATGCAGGGCCCATGATTGCCATGGGAGACATGTCTTCATCCGGAAGACCGCTGAGCACGGCAAGGCGGCCCGGTGAAATGCTTCCAGCTTGCTGCGCCCTGCGGTTTTCCAGGGCCCGGCCGTCCAGAGCCCAAAGCAGCCCAAGACCCCGAAACCCCAAACCCACAATCGAACTGAACTCTGCAAAAACCTATAGAGCCCTAAATCTCTAAATCTAAACTCTAGCCACAACCGTGACGCCCCCCAAACCCTAAACCATAGGCTACGGTGTACCCTAAATCCTGGAGCATACTGTAATCCCACAAACCTACACCCTAACCCACACAAACAAAGCAAAGCGGCTGCTGCAACTCGTCACCTTCCGGTTCGGCTCCCGTCATAATGTGATCCTGAGTTTAGGGTTTCACTTTGGGTTTTCCAGGGATCCCACAAACATCGAGACTTGCATACTTAAAAAGAGTAGCTAGGGACCTAAATGATCATAGCCCGGCTTTGGGAGGAACCCCAAAGAATAATACTACTGATGCTACTCCCCCCCAACAAGAATATTCCTTATATCTCCCCACAATCCGGAAGCTCCGAAGCCTGAGATTCGAACACCCTACTCCGATGCTGAGTTATGCTCCCCGGCCCAAGAAGAAATGATGACGTTTTTGAGTTCAGAAGGGGTGGTATAGTTACATAAACACAAAACGATTGAAAGCTACCTAACGCTGCAGCTCTATACGCCGAAACCCGAAACCCCTGTGCTCGATGCCGGAGCTCCATCTCACCCATGTGCCGGTCAAGCATTATGAGGCCTTGGTTGCTCAGCTGCAGATAACCTCGGCAATGGAAGGCTTTGAGGGTTTCGGGCCCTTCGGGGTTGAGGACTCCCGGCCATGGGCTGCTAGCGGCTTTGGAGGTTCAGAGCTTCAAGGGTTTCGCAACATCACGCGACAGTAACATACAGCGACTCTGGAAGATAACATAGTTCAAGCTCCGGGAAGCTATGGGCGCGGACTGCAAAGGTCCTTGCCCTGTGCCCACGCTGTTGACATGTCTACAGGTTGCAAATTCCAAATACCTAACTTTAAGTTTAAGGCAACCGGAAACATCTCAGCATCTTCGAGGCTTGACAGAGCAGAGTTCCTGGTTACGGAATAGAGTGTAACTGATCACGAAGCTCTGGTAGGGATTTTGTGGGGCTTAGGCGTAGGATGGTTTGGGATTATAGGAACATCTAGTAGCGCCGAGCTTACACACCATCAAAACTGCCAGCTATGGTGCACTGTGCTGATCCTGCAATAAAGAACATCCCTAAATCCTGAGCCGCTTGCACCCTACTTCGTATTGCAGGGCGCGCAGGACTCCGATCAATGCACCACGCTCTCCACGGCCCAGACCATCATGCGTAACCTTCTGATACAAGCTACATGTGCCCGGCATTGGCCCCACATATAAACAAATTTTCGAAGCACTGCCACTTTGTGTTTGGGGCCTCATAAAATCGAACGCACTGCCGAGTTCTGCTGGCCCGTCAAACTGCCCTTCCCCTGCAGAAAACACTCCCATACAGCAACATGCCACCAACACAGATCTTCGCGGAATCGATCTGCGAACCCGTGTCGCCGAGAACTGCAGTACCAAATCGCATCCTAAGGCCTCAATTTCAAGTTCCACGATCGACAAGTCTTTCACCAACACATCTGACCATATCGTCTGACCCCGGAGGAGGGCCATGAGAAACCCTCCCTAAACCCTTGTAAACCCTATAACTTAACAATGAACCCTACCAAAGAACTTCCATAAAACCTATGCAAACTCTTATCAAAGCTATAAACCCAACAAGACAATCTATCATGTCATACGACCTCAAACCCTAAACCCCATAACCCCTAACCCCCCCCCCCTCAAAACAGTGAATGAAATCCTCAAGCCCTCCCGCTCTCGCTGCAGAGAAAGAGTCGGTCCACACCTGGCGGTTTGTGGGCTCTGAGGTTCCCTCTTGGAAGGCTCCTTTAATTCCGGGAAGATCCGATGATGGAACCCCCGTAACAGGAGCCCTGCAGGGTGCCATACGGCTTCCTTTAAGGGTACCAGATGAGGGCTCCTTAATAAGGGGGGGATTCCGGATTCCTTTAAGGGGCCCATCATGGGGCTCCCCTTTCAAACGGGGCCCTGTTGTTCGTTTCGGGGTTCCTTTAAGGGCATCAGTCTGGGGATGCCTTGGGTCATTAGGGCCTTGGAGGGTTCCTTTAAGCGTCCATCATGGGGTTCAGGCTTTGGACGACTTTCAGTTTTCATCGGGTTTAGGGTTCATGGTTGCAGTTGTGGGCCTCAAGGCCTTTCCACTCTTGGAAGGGGATCCTACGATTTGCAGTCAACCAGTTTTCAGAGGTACGCTGCTCTTGAAAACTCGCACCTGAGCTGTTTTCTACGGGTAGCAAGATACCTTTCCGGTGGATTCTTTGTGGAAGCCTGTCTCGAGGGATTGTGGCGTTCACGCTCAGTTCGATAAGGCTTTATTTTCACGTTCATCTATCTGCACATGCCTGAACCCGACATCCTTTGTCTCTCCTCCTGTTTGACGACGTGACTCTTTTGAAGCAACAGGCCCGGGGCTCCACCGTATTATATGGCTAATCCCTTTCAGGCTTGAGACTCCTGGACCCCCAAAAGTATGTAGAATAATAGCCTTTTAGAGGTTTTGGGCCATTATTTTTCCTTTAGGCCGAAACCATCACCTCTGCTAGGGTTCACGTGCTCCTTAACCGCAGACGAGAGTCTCAAGTCCGGGGGAACGAGCTCCTTCTCCCGGTTCTTGTTGGCATACATGGCGGCCTTGGATGTGTCCAGAGGTCACAGAACTGCCCAGATCTTCCAGTACGGCTCCATCTCTGTGCCATTGGGGGCTTTGGGGTCATGGGGTTTAAACTCTTTCCTTGAAACGCTCGGGCTGGGGCATCAGCCCACGAACCGATAAGCCGGAGCACTGCTCTTGCAGGACCTGAATGCTCCATATGGGAGTTTCCGAAAATTTGGGGGGTACCTTATCTTGGGGTCCTTATAATAAGGATCCTACTATTTAATGTACTATATTGGGGTCCCCTATTTTCGGAAACCCACATATCGCGCACTTAAAAGCTCTTGCGACTTCGCAAGGTTTCTCTGACTAACTTGGTTGAATAACTCACAAGGAGCACCCAAGCACCTGCCTATCATTTAGCACTTGCTGAAGGTGCAGTGTCCTTATATACACCCCAAACAGAAGCATCCGTTACATCAGACTCCAAGACGGCAACCCTAGTCTTCAAAACCCCTCATATAGGTTCACACCCTGCAATGTTGCACGGTTTTCAAGCTGCATTAGTAAGCCGTGAAGTCCTGACTCCACGAATGCTCAGCCCAGAATCTCAACTTTCTATTGAACCCAATGCCTCTCAATCAACTGGGCTTATACCTTAAAACATAATGTTTGGCCGTCTCGCGAAAGTGAGCTATGTTGCTTTAAGGGGTCTTGGTATCTCTGGGTTAGTGCTGCTTGGCCGCAGACTGCGACATCCATGCAGAAGTCTTCCCGCTAAGGAGCTCTGCACGCCCCTGCAATACCTCAGTCGGGACGAGGCCCGGGTTTGAAGGGTAACGTGTGGCATTAGGGGATTATGGCCGTTCTTACGACAAAAACACTTCCTTACATCCTACATACGTAAGGGTTTGGGATGCCCGTGCAGGCTTGGGTGAGGGTGCTCATGTCCCGCCCAAAGCTACCCTAACCTACCGTCATGTTCGAGGTCTTGCATGAGACTCTGCAAACCAGTGTGTTATGGTAGCTTGAGGTAGAGCATGTCAATCACACGCCCCGGAGACTTTACACGAAACGGTATTTAAACCCACCACGAAACGGAATTTGTTGCTCGGCACCGGAACAAACCACACACTCAGCCCTTTAGACTCAGACTTGGCAGGGCAGATAGTCTGGGCACAATTCTCCAACTTTACTTAAACCAACCTCCTGTGCCCAAGCCCTAAACACAGCCTCAACCAGACAAACCCTGTAAGCCCCAAGGTGCCGAACATCTCTGAACCCTTGTCCCTGGCCGCTTGCCACGAAGTGGCATGCTCCAGCTGTATCCTGGAAGCTCAGGCATGGAATGGGTTCTGGTTGAGGCTTTGTCGGGGGCTGTAGGAGCGTCGCCGTAGTCTGGAGTTCGAAACTCACTGCGAGGAACTAGGCTTTGGGGCTTAGGCTTAGGTGGTGTGCTCTCTGCAAGTATTCTGACCACCGCACGGCTTGACGAGTCTCCGACAGTGGAGTAACTCTGGGGGTTGAGATGCAGGGGCCTTGAAGGGCCTGGGTGAAGAATCGTCTTCGGATAGGGTCTGGAGTTGCGGAGCTCTTCGGGGAAAGTGCTCTAGGTGCAGGTGCCTGGGCATGTGCAAACTGCAGATGTGTACAACCGCAAAAGCACAACCCCACACACACACACACACAAAAAAAAAAACAAACGAACGAGTGGTATTCGGTGTAGGGCTTCCGACTGCCTGGATCATTATTCGCCTGGCATTAAACTATAGGCCTGAACGAAACCCTTCCGCAAAACCATCCATGGCAACCGCAAACCCTAACCCCCAAAACCCTATACCAAAGAGCTTCCTGAAACTGCAAGAGGTATTGAGAACAATAAGCGACGAATCATGGCCTCTACGTGGGTTCCTTTTCGCAGTCTCTACATGGTGTTCCTTCCTTCCAGAAACTCCCAACCACTCCCGACCTAAACCCCAAAGCCGCAACTGCATCAACTTAATCTACCTTACCCTAAGCCCAGCCCTCAACCCTACTTTTTCATTTGGGTGTTAGGGTTGGGATTAAGCTTCGGGGAAATATGTGTGCCGCCAAGCGTTTGGGACTTGAGGCCTCGGCCCAAAGGCCATTACTGTAATAGGGCCGAAAAAACTTATGTAGAATAAGGCTTAGGGTGGATTCTACTGTATTTATGGGGCTGAAAACTTAGAATAAGGCTTAGGGTGGATTCTAATATGTTTATGATTTATGATGATGAGGCCGGAGGCTATTGTTTGGCTTTTTGTTCAAGGCCCTATAGATCTTGCCACCCAGGGGCTCATCTGGGCGAGGCGCATCTAAGTGACCAAACCTGGGTGCGGTAGGAGGCGAAGTCCAAAGTGGATCACATGGGTTCAAGGCTTCGGATCCTTAAGTGTTCTACTGCAAATTGGCTGAGCGCCTTTTTTTAGTCCACGACAGAGGGTGTAAGGGGTCAGGGCTCGAAGATCGAAGCCTGAAGAACTCCACTGCGGCTTGGGGATTATCAACAGATCAAGGAACCCCAGGGACAACTGATGCTACTGCTAAGTGTTCATCTGTATTGGGCTAGGCTTAGAGCTTCCCATGTGAAGCGCAACACCCAACACCCGGAAACCCCAAACCCTCCTAAGTCTAAACCTGGCACCGTAAACCCCTGACCCCACAACAGTAATTAACCCCCCCCAAAAAAGAAACCCCGTAAACCCGAGTCCAAACCCCTAAACCCCAAATCCCCCCAAAAACCCAAAGCCCTGAAAAAGGCCAGGGAACTTCAAAGGGCGCGTGCCCAGCCCTAGCAGCTGATTCTCCAGCTCGGCCTGCCTGGACACTTTTTCAGGCTCCTTTAAAGGCGCTAAGGGGCTTGAACTGGGGGTGTAAGGTTTCATTAATTAACAAGGTTGCTTTACAGGCTCGGGAAATCTTGTAAGGGTTTTAGGGTGTGGAGTTTTGGGTTTAGGTGCCTTGTGGGCTTGGGTTTCTGGTGGTTCTTGAAGGTTTCAATCTGCATGCTTCAAATGATTTTTTAGGACCTTATATGGGGTCTCTTACGGGTCTTGAGGATCGGGTCCTTGAAGAGGGGACTCCGAGGAAGTCGCATCTACATTATACAGACCCCTGTTTGCGAGGCTCTGCACATAGTTTCACATGCTGTTGTGGGCAGCAAAACCCTGCAGATCCTCGGTAGTTTCGCGGGCCGCCCTTCACAGCCGTGATAGCTCCTTTAGTCTTTTAATTGTTGGGGCCGCAAGGCCATGTTCCTTCATTCTTGGAAACTTTGATGATATCGTCTGCCATGAAATTGAAAAGGCCCCAATTGAAGGTTTAGGATTTCGTGTTCTGGGCATTGCGCAATATCGAACACGTCGCACCCTGCCCTGACGAAGGCAAAGCTATCCTCGCACCCGCAGCGGTCTCGGGGTGGTTTCATTGGTCTCGGGTTCTTGTTAGGTTTCGGGCTTTGTTCCGGCTTTCGGTCTTCATGCTTTGGGCCCTGCTTTGGGATTCAACACTCTCCCTCAGAGTCCGAAGGACCCAATGCATGTAGGGGAGGGTATGAATTAGTAGGTACTTGGACCCCTAGAGTCTGAATCTATGGACAGTCGCGGAAAACCACAAACCCGAATGAGAAGCTTCCTCGAGCCTCCGCTGACCACGCAGGTACTCATCCTGGTTCACGTGTGGCCTTTGCAACACCTCGATACTAGTAGTGGTGGTAGTAGTAGTAGTAGTAGTAGGAGGAGGAGGAGGCGCCCCCTCCCTACCAACTACACTTGCTCAAAACCATCTTAAGAGCACATCCGTTTTACTCTGTATTTACAGCACTTTCGTCATGTACGATCATCATACGAAGCCTCAAAATCGACTTGCCGAGTTTGCAAACTCGGCCTCTTGATTTTGGACTTGCTTCTGGGTGATGATGACGACAGTGTCGCGCAAACACAGCCAACAATATCTACAGTACTTTCGTGATGTCCTCCTTTCTTATATAGTTGCCACCCCTACTTCTGGACTGTGCGTCTTAAACTTTGGTGTCTCGAACGGCGTGCCGACAGAACTCGAAATTGGTTGGGGGTACCGTTTTCCTCGGTATTTACAGTACTTGTGCAAACGACAGCGCTGTTACTCGATATTTACAGTACTTTTGGTGATGTTGGTGATGAAAGGTGATGAAATGCTTTTGATGTTTCGTGATGTTGGTCATGGCATGTGTTTGCTTTTTCGTGAGCACACAACCCAGCTGTTACTCGGTGTTTACAGTACTTTTGGTGATGTTGGTCATGAAATGTGTTTGCTTGTTGGTGATGTTGGTCATGAAGTGTGTTTGTTTCTTTCGTGATGTTGGTGGTGATGATGTTGATGACAATGACGAAGTGTAGTTGGTAGGGGGTGGCTAGTAGTAGTAGTAGTAGTAGTAGTAGTAGTAGTAGCAGTAGTAGTAGTAGTAGTAGGAGGAGGCTAGTAGTAGTAGTAGTAGTCGTCGTCGTCGTCGTCGTCGTCGTCGTCGTAATAGTAGTAGCAATACTAGTACTACTAGTACTACTACTACTACTACTACTACTACTACTACTACTACTACTAGCCTATTACTAGCCCACCATTACTACCACGAGGACGACGACGACGACGACGACTACTCCTACTGCTACTGCTACTGCCACTTCTACTACCACCACCACCAATACCACCGTCACCCGTCACCACCACCACCACCATCACCACCACCACAACCACCACTATCATTACCACTATCATTACCACTATCGCTACCGCGACCACCCCCAACGCCACCACCGCCACAACCACCACCACCATGCCACCATCACAACCACCAGCATTACCACCCCCACTGCCTTACCACTACAACTCGACGAAGAGTCAAAAACAGTCATGCGAAAAATTGCCACAGAAACAAGACACAAAACCTCTGTGAATCAGAGTACTGAGCATGAAGATGGTGAAGTTTGATGGTTGGACGTGTCAGAAACGGGCTCGCAATGGATTGCCAAAACACCTTCCAGTCGTATGATTAGCAGTGCTAGGAATACTATGGCCGTGGTGCTTTTATGTTCCACTTCTCCGCACCGCGACCATACCCTTTCGAGTGACTTCTCGTGGCAGCGAATTTCCAACCACATTGAACATATAATACACAGTTCGTAAGGTTCAAGATGATAATTAGAACGGCGGTACAGGCCACGTCACCATGGGCAGATTGATATCCTGATTCAGCCCACTTCTGCAATTGCTGCAGGGTCGCTGATGACCTGGCGTGTTACGAAGTTGTGGTGAGGCCGCAGTGACGTCTCATAACCAGCTTGGATGCAACGGCTGAGAGACAGCGGAGCCGCATGCGCCGTCCTCGGATTACCCAAGACGAATCAAAACCAGAACAACCGGCTTCCTCCAAGTAGCCTAGCCTAGGAAGCAAAAGCAGTACAGTAGCAGCAGCAGTCGCTATATCATCAGCAGCAATAGCAGCAGTAGCCGTAGCAGGAGCATTAGCGGTAGCAGTAGCAGCCCCAGTCGCAATCGCAGCAGCAGCTGCAGCAGAAGTCGTAGTCGTGGAAGAAGTAGTAGTAGTAGTAGTAGTAGTAGCAGCAGCAGCAGCAGGAGTGGTAGTAGTAGTAGTAGTAGTAGTAGAAGTAGTAGTAGTGGTAGTGGTAGTGGTAGCAGTAGTCGCAGTAGTAGAAGTAGTAGAAGTAGTAGAAGTAGTAGTAGTAGTAGTAGCAGCAGTAGTAGTAGTAGTAGTAGTAGTAATAGTAGTAGTAATAATAATAATAGTAGTAGTAGTAGTAGTAGGGTAGTACAAATAGTGGCAATAATAATAATAGTAGTAGTAGTAGTAATAGTAGTAGTACTAGTATTAGTACTAATACTAACAGTAGCAGCAGCACTCACTCACTCACTCAAACGCGCAGGACAAGGTTCGTCCGCTTAGCGAAGGCCACGCGATATTGGGCAGCAGCTTCATCAGTAGTAGCAGCAGCAGCAGCAATGGTAGTGGTAGTGGTAATGGTAGTGGAAGTGGTAGTGGTAGTGGTAGTGGTAGTAGTAGTAGTAGTAGTAGCAGCAGTAGCAGCAGCAGCAGCAGCAGCAGTAGTAGTAGTAGTAATGGTAGTAGTAGTAGTAGTAGTAGTAGTAGTATAGTAGTAGTAGTAGTAGTAGTAGTAGTACTAGTATTAGAGCAGTAGTGATAGTAGCAGTGGGAGCAGTAGTCGTGGGATGGGAGGGTTCGGCAAACGAGTAGTGGCAGTCGTAGTCGTCGTGATGACAGTGGGGGGTAAGGTAGTAGTAGTGGTATTTGTGATAGTTGTGATACGGTTAGGTGATTGTGGCGGACTGGTGATCGTGTTGATAATGGTGATAGTGTTGATAGTGGCGATAGTGGTGATACACACGATAGTAATGAATGGAACAACAGCGCTGGTGAGCGAGTACGAGTGGCGCTGCCTTGCAAGCCCTGGAATAAAGTGGCATCATGAGAGATACTTATGACCATTTGCTTTTGACCACTTCTTGCATGAAGTAAGCTGATGATGTGTGAGCATGAGTGCAATGCCAGCATGATTGTGGGATGATGTGGTGGCCAATCCCCGCGAACCATTACCCATGGACTTCAGAAGCTACTGCATTCAGTCATGCAGGCTGCCGGGTTTGCGGCCCCGAACCCCTTATAGCTCCAAACCGCGAACTCACACTCCTCTTGCAGTCCCGCTTACACTCTGGGAACCCCGTGCACTCCCGCTGTCACAGTCTCACTGGCCATCCCCGTCACACTCCGCTCACACTCACGCTCACACTCACAGTCCTGCCCCGGCCCGCCCCAGCCTGCGGCTGGGGTCTGAAATTGTGATTTGACAACACTGTGAAAAATGGCCATGTTGCCCATCAAAAACCACCATGTCCATCAAATAATCTAATACCCTTGCGCTCGACTTTCCCTCCTCGGTCTCACATTTCCGTTCACACTCAACCTCACATTGCCTCGCACACTCAACCTCACACTTCCGCTCACACTCAGAACTCAGAATCACCGCTCGCACTCAACTGCACACTGCCTCTCACACTCAGCCTCACACTTCCGCTCACACTCAGAATCCCCGCTCACACTCAACGTCACACTTCGCTCGCGCAGATCTCACGGAAAAGAATGCTTTCAGATTATCCCAGTGGTTCCATGGACAGCCGCTCAGAAGGCTGAGACGAAAGATGCGCCGGATTCGCAGCCCGGTTCGCTGTCCCAGCATAGTGTCTTTCCTGGAATCCCCCACACAGCGCCAAGTGTTCTATCCCCCATCGTGCCCTCCAGCAATGCCTCAGATGTCTCAATGGTGTTGCGACGGCAAAGCTCCGGAAGGACAAATCTCACTACTGCACACTCCTGAAAACATCTCCAAATTACGCAACTCCTCCACTGGCGCGGCTCATGTCGAGCTCTAGAAAAAAACCAGGAGCCAGCACACTCCATACGGCACAACAAAACCTGCCAACACTCTGGCAACGGTCCTTCGGGGTGAGGGATAGGCTCGGCAAGCAGGCAGTACGTGGTGCAACCTCAGACAACAGAAGAGACGAAGCAGAGCTAGCTGCCGACGCCACCACGGTAGAGTTGGCGGAGCATCCTCCGGCGCTGGATTTGCATGGAAGCCGCCGCGCGGAACCTCAGCCACCACACAACACGCGCCCTGCGCTGCAGCCCCGAAGTCTTACACAACATGCAGCCAGATTCTTGTGGAACGACGACAGACTAATTGACCTAGTAGAGCCAGCTGCCGATGCCACCAAGGTACACTTGGCGGAGCATCCTCCCCTCCACACGCTGGGAGGTCTGCATCCTTAGATGTCATGGCAGCACACGCAGCTGCTGCATGGCTGAAGCCCAGGCAAGAAGCATGAGACTGGCACGTCTCACGCTGCAGCGCTTGCGGAACCTCAAACAGCGTATGTAAGGCATGCGCACGGTGCTTCCAGTACACGCACACCAACTATTGCGGCCAAGCGGCAATCCGGTCTGCTCCGGATGGATCACACGCCCTGCACGGCCGCGGTACCCGGGGCCGGGTGTCCAAGAACCCAAAAACCCTCGTCTCGTGCAGCTGCGGCTTTCCTCTCGGGAGCCACAGGCTGCAGTCTGAGGCTAGCCTGGACATCACTGCTGCAGCCAGGACGCAGCACCCTGATCGGACTTTCGGAGTTCCCTGCCTGACACAGGAAACACGCACCTGACCCGTGACCCGACTGCGTCGGAGCTGTGAACAAGGTTGCTGCCGGGCACATAGTTGCGTCAGGTCCGAGCGTGACATGTCGGCACGCTCGCGGCACACGTCCAACCTCAGAAGCTGTGAACACGTGCAGCTCCATACCTGTGGCCCGAAGCCGCAGTCATGCGCAGACAACACACAGCTCCCAGGCCAAATCTTTACGATCATGGGAAACAAAGACGACGTAGCTCGAGGTGGCTTTTTCTGGGTAACAGACCTCGAGACACGAGCTTAAACGGACCCTGAACGGACCCTTGCTTCTGTGTCTCGCATCCGCAAACGCTTGCTGCCGATAACAGCCCACCCCGTCACAGCACCGTGTCGTGTCACCGGCCGTACATCACCCAGCGGCTCGTCACCAGTCTTGAGCTTCTTCTTCGGCGGCCTAAGATGAACAAAGACTGAACGCACTAAGAGTTTGACTGAAACATGCACCAGACCGAAGCCGGGACGACTGCAGCGACCAAGGCTTTCTTCTTCTCTAGTTTTGTCGGCGCTAAAATTACGGGCTCGGAGCGTTGTCTGGGTTCTTCGAGTGGGTTGGGGGGAGGGCAGAGCTCGCCGGAAGCACGGCAGTTGGGACGTAGAGAAGGATGTCGAATCTGCTCCTGCCGGGAAAAGTGAGGCAATCGGCCGAATTGTACCTTCGGAGGTACAATTCGGCCGACCCGGCCCCGGAGTACCAGAAAGTTCTTGACAGCGCTGGCTCCCGCCCCTCTGCAGTCAGGCAACAGGCAAGGAAGCAGCGCTTTTTTTCTCTGGCACATCCATCCACACACCCAAGCGTGAAACCGGGCTACAGCAGCAAGGACGACTGCCTGCCTGGCGCCTCTGCCTGCACATGTGGATACCTGCCAGCGCCCTGTCGTTGCACGAATCTTCGCCCGCAAGGCCGCGGCTTCGGAGCGTGCTTTCTTCGCCTTGCTCCTCTTCGCCGATCTCATTGCAGGCTTTTGCTGCACCTCCACCCTGGATGCCTTGGCCTCATCTGTCGCAGCCTCGGCCTTGGCAGCGTAGAAGGCGCAGGCCTTCCACTTCTTGGTTTTGGGGTCCTGCAGCTGCACCATGCACGGCTTAAACCGCCCAGAGCCTTTGTACTTCGCGCCCGAGCAGTGAGGCCATGATCTGAGAGCTTGCCCGCGATATCTTGCAAGAATCTCGCGAAGCTCTCGAACACAGATTCGGTGTCTCCTCGCCAGGCAACACCTCTGAGGCTGACACGGGTCTCTGCTCATAACACTCCAGAAGCCAGGCGCGCTGCTCCTGGTCATCGTCTAGCTGGGTGCCGTCGTACTCCAGTTCTGGTTCAGACTCATCAGAGACAACCTGGCAGGAAAGATGGTTTGGGGTGTGGGGGGTGAAGGTATAGTATAGCTGGCGCCCATCGTCCTGTTCGCAGCCCCGGAAAGAAGTACTGGGGCAGCCGGTCCGCGCTACTAAACCAGACGCCGTCAGGATGCTGCCCGGCTATAAATTCTGCCAGCTGCTTGTCAGATATTGTTGGTATACGGACGTGGCCAGCGCTTTTTCGTCTGCGGAATCCCAATCCGGACTCAGGACAGAGTCGGTTCTGACGCCCTCGGCACGTGAGACTCAGCGCTGGTCTACGAAACCTGCAACATAAGATGCCGGCCTGAACTGCAAGGTCATGGAGTCGAGACAGTTGGGTCACGGCACAGACAGAGACGACGTTGACACCCAGCGTCGGTCAACAGTATAGGACAGGACCGCGGCCGGCGACAGTGGCTGAGGTGCCTGTAGCTGCCATGCGTCGTTCACAGACACACAAGGCAGGGGCACCTGCCTCAAAGCCGAGCCAGCTGTCCAGGGCGAGCTGCATCTGAGACGGCAAGCAACGTGGGCACAGGTCTGAGTGTCTGAACGCAGCAACAGCAGGTCAGGATCCAGACTGGGCGCGCTGCCTTTCTCCTGCGGTCGGGACTCTGTCTAGCCCGTCTCTGACAGGGCGCTCGTGGTCTTATGACACCACGGCCTGGACCGGAATGTCTGGTCCAGGCAGCCTCTCCTGGCCGCAGAATGCACTAAGCATTGCTGGACAGTCAAGGCCAGCAGACATGACTGAGTTGCAGGCAGTGGCCATTTCCCGTCGCAGAGGTGTGGCAACTGAGTTGCGAACCGGCCACACAGTGACAGCAAAGAGGAATGGTTGGGACATCAAGCGCCCGGCATTCCTCCATCATCATGTCACCCAGGTCCAGGTGTTTCTGAAAGCAGCCGCGCGCTGCACGAACGTATCATCCCTCTATCAGCTTAAGAAGGCTTGCACGCCTGCAACTTCGCATGCCCAGGCGACAGCGGCGAAAAACTCCATGGCAGTGTGGCAGGCGAAGATCCAAACTTTTGGGCCTGATAGTTCAGGTCTGGCGCCACGCTTTATTCTTGCTCAGTAACGAATCCGTAGGACCAGCGACTTTGCTACCGGACATAGACTCTGACCGGCTTTGTGTGCGTCAGGCTCAATGGTGCCATGTTTAGCCCTAAGGCCAGTAAATGGTTAGGCCGTCGTAAACCCGCCTGTAGTCCAAAAAGTCTTGGTCGCGGAGTCTGGCGGCCTGCTTTCTGGACGCCTTCGGGCTTGGAAGTGAGACACTACGAATGATATCGAGAACAAGACTGATTTAGGGGCCTAGGGACTAGAGGGTCCAGGGACGAGAATGCAGTGCCAATTCTCACATGGGAAAAAATCTGACTTTTCAAAGGGCAAACAATCGGGCCTATTTTGCCGGAAACAAAAACGCCACAAGATTTAGGACTGCTTGAGGAGTTGGTGACTCTAGGTTGTAGTGTTGGCATGGAGCGAAAACTAACTGGAATGCGATGATATTCTTGACAGAAAATAAAAAAAAAACTGACGTCTCACAAGGTACAGTGGGGAGTTAGTCTTGTCGAGGCTTATGCAGCACCAGGTTTGTGGTGGGTTGTATGTTTCCTTTATCTGTCATACCAGCTACTCGAAAATCGTTGCCGAGTGTCTGCACGTAAGATCCACGGTGTCTGCAGGGCCTCTGGAGGGTTCAGGTCCTCGCAAGGGAGCGCTTCCGCTTGGCCGCAGGGTGCTGCCTTTCCAGAACTGAGCGGCGGGGCAGTTTGCCCTCGAAGATAGCCCGCAGCTTTTGTTAAGGATCTGCACGCCGATAGGACCCAGATCACCCTCCTCGGACACGTGCTCTGTCATGTGCCTCAAAAGGTCCGGGTTGTCTGCCAACCATGTCTTCAGACCCCGCCTCTGCCGGTTGATAACAACGCCTGCTTGCAGAGCATCCGATAAGTGAAATTGAAGTCCACGCGCCCAGACGCACGACCGCCTCGCCAATTGCGGGGCAAGCCTTCCAGCTCTGAGAGCATACGGCGGGAGCGGGACCAGCCAGGGCGACTTTGTCGCTAGCGCAGGCCCAGCGAAACAGTACAGCCTGCACATTTTTCGCCGTGAGCTCTCCCAGAGAGGATACCAATGGAGCGGTGGTTCTCACCGCCTGTCACAGTCTGCATTGCATGCGACTGCGTACGGCACGCTGCATCTGCTTCAGGAACCACTTTCGGGCCACACGTGTCGTCATCTTGGCAACCGTCCTCCGCTCCGCACGAAGAAGCGTGACGGCAGAAGCTCGTGGATGGAGTTGACGCTACGGACCCTGTCCTTGACTGCTTGCCACAGCTTCCCGGTTCTGTTGCTGGGCCTCCAGAACCAGGTGTGCAAAGGAGACACTACAACAGCGGCCAAGCAGGACGGCCATCTCACGCCAGCCATTGCCTACATTTCAGACCCTGCCGGAGGGTCTGATATCCAGGGCCCTATAGGGTCGAGGACAATATAAAGAACCACGTAATTAGACCCAGCCGTTTCGGCGACACTAGAGCTCCAAACACTGCAGAAATCACTCATGTCCGCATGCGCATCTGCCTACCGATTGCACGGCGAAACTTACTTTTCCTCAGCAAGCCCCTACATCACTTCCCAAGGCGTCCCCTGTGTGGCTTGAATGGTCTCGCGATCTTCAGAAACACCGTTTTGGCCTTCTGGTATGTCCACGCTTTCACAGGCTGCGAGCAAGCTCGGTGAAGCGGGTTTATCT
Source organism: Symbiodinium sp. CCMP2456 (assembly GCA_905221635.1). NCBI lineage: Eukaryota > Dinophyceae > Suessiales > Symbiodiniaceae > Symbiodinium > Symbiodinium sp. CCMP2456. The sequence continues at coordinate 40,658 of CAJNDV010024658.1, forward strand.
TTTAACGAGGATTTACTGGGAGGTGTTCAACTCTCACACGCTATTCCAAAGACTTCCACGAGCCTGTAACCCCGCCGGCTTCAGCCTACGCTTTCTTCTCAGATCCATCACTCAGGAGATCGTCCCGCGTGTTGAAATGGGATCGCATTATCAGTGATAATGGAATAGTGCGATGGAGCCGGTGATAACTCCATAGCACGTCAAAAGTCGTAGCCGCAACAGCTGTCGTCGTAGACCAGCTG
>CAJNDV010024658.1:42189-60256 GCA_905221635.1 Symbiodinium sp. CCMP2456
AACATACACAAAAACAACGTGTAGCGAGCGGGCACACGGCTGGGAAAGCAGGAGCTTCTGCTGCTGAAGCCACGGCTCAGAACAGTCACAAAAAGGCTCCGGTCTCCTAAACCGCTAAAGGTGCTCGCCCCTCTTCCCTGCCCCTGGTCTTTGCAGGCGTCCCACGCGGCTCACGGGAGTGTGTGCAGATCAGCCGATGCGGCTCGGGGAAAGAAGCGAGCGAATGTTGGGTGTGTAGTCCTCATGTTGTTCTGCATACCGTCTGCATTCCAGCTAGGGCATTCGGCTGACAGATTTCGGGGTTGTGTTGATTCTTGTTCCCGATCCAAGAAGCAGCGAGAGAGGCAGGGTTCGTGAGTCTTTGCTAGTTGACCGCCTGGGCTCGTTAGTAGTCATTACAGCCCCACAACCGCTGGTACCCCGGGGCCGGGCCGGCCGAATTGTGCCTTCTGGAGCAGACTCCGAAACCCTCAACCCATCACCTCGGATCCTGAAGGTTTGCTTCCCTCGCGGGCTCCCTTTCGAGGCAGAGGAAATCAAAGTTTGAGTGGATGTTCCAGACTTACATTGAAGGTCACTGGCCAACTTGCGACAGCAAAGTCAGCCTGCACTCCTCTCGATTTTATGTTGTTGGGATGAAACTTTCCTTAAGCAAGTCAGCCGCAACCTGATGACCACTTTGCACGCACCAAGCATGCACATGCCATGAAACAACATAACCCCCAGAATAATGTACGACGAAGGTGGGTCATCGTGCATTACCATAAATGTGTAATAATTAGCAGCCTGGTGTACAGGCACCTTCGTTGTACATTAGTTGGGCGCTCCCTGGGCGTCCTATGAACATGTCGTAAGGATCTCACCGATTAACGACCACAGCTTAGGCCGAAGGCGAAAAACTGGCACCTTGAAAGACAGGGGTCGGCACGCCACAGCGAAAGAGCAAAACAGCTGCACACCATCGTCGTTTTAGGGTTTAGGGTTTGGGGTTTAGGGTTTTAGTTTTGCCGCTCTGAGCTTAAGCAGAGAGCGCAACTGCTACTGCTGCTATAGTGGTGATAGTGGTGATAGTAGTGATAGTGGTGATAGTGGTGAGAGTGGTGAGAGTGGACGGTGGTACTAGTAATGATAGTACAAATAGCGGTGATAGCACGGACAGTACCGATAGCAGCAGCTGCAGCCGTAGCAGAAAGAGCAGCGGCGGCAATCGCAAGACCAGCAATCAAAATCCACACAAACGGTACAACATCACCACAAGTCATGGGCCAAAAAAGGCAGTAGTAGTAGTAGTAGTAGTAGTAGTAGTAGTAGTAGTAGTAGTGGTAGTAGTAGCAGTAAGGAGCTTCATGCTCGGGAACTTCGGAGACGGAGACGAGCTGCCCCGCGTCCAGCTTGGCCAACATGGTCTGGAGGAGGCGAAGGCTCCGGGAAAGCCTCGGCTTCGCTGAGTTTAGGGTTTAGGGTTTAGGGTTTAGGGGTTAGGGGTTTGGGTTTAGAGTTTAGGGGTTTACTTTAGCACTCTCCGTGAAGTTCTCTGGTGGCAGCCATTATGAAGAGTGTAAGGTTTTAGGTTCGGCGTTTGAGTCTGAGGGGAAAGGATTCTTGCGGTTCTAGAAGGGGGAGTTTCGGGATGTTTCGGGGCTGGGGTTCGGCGTTGGAACGTGAGGGACTTGCTGGCGACTCCTCCGACTGTAGACGTCACATGTCGGTGTTCGCTCCAAGACCTGAAGCCTATCGGACATGTGCTTGCTAGGGCTGCGTATTATACCTCAAGACTGAGACAGATCCATGAACGGATCGGGTGAAGCCTATTCGGCAGTTTAGGGTTTAGGGTTTAGGGCTGAGCATGAAGACAAGACTTCACACGTGTCCCAGAGAGCTGAAACACTTCATCTGGAAACACGAAGGGAAACTCTGGTGTTTGATCTTTTTGCTGTTTTTACTTTCGAAAGGCTTCGCAAGGAAATATAGAAGTCAGCATATTCGCACAATCTTCCTACCCTCGCCCCCTGCTGACTCCCTTCTCCGATCGTTGCTCTGCTATCGCCACGCAGTCACTTGTAGTTACTGTGTCAACTTGTGTTGTGCGTTTCGCTTGGCGGGCACGGAAAATAGAGTGCTGTAAATCATGTGTTGGTCGGTCTTCGTCATCTCCACTATCTCAACCTAGATGTTGAACCTCGTCGACAGGGACAATACAAATGTAATATATGAACATGAACATTAACATGTCCGCAGGAGTATTTGTGTGTGTATGCATAACCAGATGTATATATAATACAGCATTTGATCTTATTTATACTATACATGTATGCGTGTATACATATATATATATGTACATATACATATACACCTTTTCTTCATATATATATATATATGCATGTGTATATATATATATATATGTATGTATGTATGTATGTGTGTGTCTTATGTGCATATATATATATATATATACATATATACATACATGCATGTGTATATATATATATATAGACATGCGTATATTATATATATATATATATGAGTATATATATATATATATATATATGTATATATGTATACCACCGCATCACAACAATATATGTGCTACTATGACTCTGAACATTCCGCTGGTGCTTCCTGGCAGCCAGAGCAAGCCCATGGAGGCGCTGCCTTCGCGAAGGGCCTTCACATGAGAGCCCGCGGCCTTGGCTTCGTCGTCGATGAGCTTCTCCTTTCAAACGGCCGGAAGGCCTTTAAAGGAAGGTTTGCAGAAAGGTGCAGGGGTTTTACTGGTCCTTGCCATGCTTCCTATCAGCTTCTTTGGATCCCTTTTACCAACTTGTGAGGCAACCTGCAGCCTTTCCCCCCGCCCCTCACATCCCGGCTCCAGGGAGATCTCGCCCCTGACGTGCTGCTGGATCATCTCGATGTTCTTGCGCATGTCTGCCTGGAAGCCCTGGAGCAGCTTCCCAAAGACATCGAAGACCATGACCGTAACGGAGGCCGCAGAGAGGAAGCTGGAGGCCTCCGTGGAACCATCGGAGACTTTGACGGCTTGCCAGGCTACGACGATCTCGTCCAACACGGAGTTGCATCGCCGCAGCGCCGTTGGTGTCGCCTCCTCCGTTTCTCGAGGGGTTCGGAATCCTTCACTCTCCTCCCCGTCGTTCTCCGGCTGTTGCCTCCCTGATTGGGGCCGGAGCAGCGTCGCCAGCTTCCTGAGACTTGCAGATGCTTCGTCTTCTGCTTTCAGATCAAGGATTTCTTCTGGTAAGAAACATGTCCCTGCACCTTAAACTCGTAAGACCATAAAGCCCTAAGCCCATCGCCGATGCCCAAACATTCTAGGCCAGATGCGAGCAGTCGCGCTCGAAGCGGCAGGCATCCTGCAACACGAAGTATGAAGATCCCTGACTTCTCCCTCAAAACATCCCCTGGAGTAATCCTAAGTAATTAGAATAAGGTTTTGGGGTCCTTCTTAATATAGCTATAATAAGGACCTCCCCAAAAAAATAATGTAGGCAATTCTTATCATGAGGAGGAAATTTGCAGAAAGCTTTCAGGACCTCGCGGGCATCTCTCCAGAGCATGGATCTGCTGTTGGCTGCGTGCCAGGAGGCATTCAACGACAGAGACCTCAGGACGCACAGCACAAGCAACCACTACGAAGGTCTATAAGGTCAGTGAGGTGAGAGGGGATCGATGAAAACGGACGCCAAGGAGAACGCTCTCCAAAACTGCTCTGAGGTGGCTGACTTTCATTTCCAAGCCTTGCAGATTCTAACTTTTCTTGGCATGAAGGCACGATGGACAGATCATGCACAGCGTGTTTTCGGCACTCACAGATTCCACCGGCTCGCCCCAGTGGGAAGGGGTATCGTATCCACCCCCAGTGCTGAAGCGAACTCTGCAACTGCCTCGCATCCAAACTCACCGGAACATCTCAAACACTCCTTTCGCAGATTTTGATCCTGCACGCACGCCTCTCAAGGGAAGAAGCAAGCCTACGCGGATTCCGGCTTCTGCACAAAGTGATTCGGGGTTGACAAACTGTTTTGGCTTACCTTCCTTCTGTTACAATGCTTACAGTAGTGTTTCTTCTCCTCTCGTTCCCCAAGGCCATCTCTAGTTTTTGTCCTCCCCAGCTTTACGCTGACAAGGGGCTTGATGTTCTTCGCGAGCTCGGGGTTGGTGAGACTCGCCAGAAGGTCGGCATAGAACTCTACAGCCCTTTGGTCTTCAGCAGCATCGGCAAAGTTGAAGCGGCGCTGGTTGGCAGTAAACCAGGCTGCGCGAAAAGCCAAGGCCTTCGTTTTCAACGAGATGAGAAGCCAGTTGGACTGCTGTCCCGTTGAACCCTCCCCAAACCCTGCACCCAAACACATCAATCACGCCCGAAAAGTCCTTAGAAAGGAAACTCGAAAGATAGAACCCCTGGTAGCCCTTCTAGAGCCCTATTGGCCTTGATGGTTTGCGCCTCGGCTGCAGGCATCAGCCCTTCCAGCTCCTGCGCCAGAGCCTCCGCCTTCTGCTTGTCACGATCTGCCGAGGACCTCAAGGCTTGGTACATCAGTACATGGCTTAGCAGTTGGGCTTAGGGTTTAGAGATGAAGAGAGTTTAGGGATGCAGTACATCAGTACATGTCCTGGAAGTTGCGTCTAGGGTTTTGGGATGTTTAGAGTTTATGGATGTCAGCTTCGAGATGTCAGTCTTATCTTTGGGCACTTGTGTTTGGAACGTCAATCAGACATTCCAAGTTGCCACAGGAAGGATCGCAGGTTTGCAGCATGCCAGGCTGCATAGACTGCAAGCTGCTGGATACAGTCTGCCACTTCACCCGCCTTGCTCGGGTCAGCACCAGCCGAGTCGAGTTGCATCACAACATTCGAAGGGCCAGCCCATCAAGGCACGCACCCCAGCTTGCTCTTGTTTGTTGCACGCAGTGATGCTGGGTAGTTGGGGTCCGCAAGCCGAAAAGTCCGTGGAGGCAGAAATAATCACAGGGCTCGAACTTCAAACCCAGAGACCAAAGCAAATCACCCCCTGTTTAAAGCTTGGGACAATGTATGATGGCAAACCACAAGGCCCGTGGCCAAACCTCAAGAGCAAGGTGCATCTGCCGCAACAAGGCTGGAGCTGAAACCACGTTGCTTTTTCCATGTCTGAGCGGACGACTCGCAAAATGCGTTCAGTTATTCCTCTTCTTCCAGGTTGTCTGCATGTTCACCTTCTGGACCTGCTCCTGTTGCGCTGCGTTCAATTTGGTCATAAATGTCTTTGTACACGTTTCGGCACTGAGCCTCCTGCGCAGTGGCATTCAGCAAGTATCGTATCGTGGTCCGACAAGGAGTAGCAAGGATAGTGTGGCTATACTCCTCCCGAGGAACATGGACATCCACGACCTCCAACTGGAGCTCCTGGAACGCAGCAGTTGGTGCACACCAGTCATGCGAGCGGTAGGTCTGCACCCCGTAGGCGGAGGAAATGTAGACGTACCTCTTGGCAGTCTGATTTCTCTTGAATATCTGTAGCGAATACCTGTCAGCCATGCAGTCATACTGCGTGCTGGTAACCCACAAGTCCTGCCCGAGCATGCCAATGTAGCATGTTTTGTTCTCACGAAAGGCAACCTTGCAACCGACAAGCCGATCTGTGTTGAAGGTGCCCGGCAGAAAGCCTTGCTGCTGGAACTTGAATGTCCACCAGGACGGGAGAGGCCATGGAGCAGTCAATCGATATCGAAATCCACGTCCGGCATCAGCCGACACAAATGCAGATCCGTCATCTTGACAACGAAACCCCACCTGCCCTTGTCCTTTCGTTTGCAGGGACAGGTATCTTCCGTCAGAATGCCAGGTCGATCTGATTTCCCGGTCCGCTGCAATGAGGCTGTCACCTCGCATAAGCCCAAAACCGAACATCTCATGATGCGCTGTGACCTCTCTTGCCTGATGCTGCTACATGGCAGCCTCCTCGCTTGAAGATTGTAGAGCTTGCTAGTTCACCTTTTCAGACTCTGACCTTTACTACACACCCAGCTATTCATGTCAAAATATCAAGCAATATCGTAACCCTCTCGCAGCACGACCGACTCGAGTCTGCTAAAGCTTCTAAGGTTGCGGCTATCTGTTTTTGTGAACTCGCCAGAGTCAAAGAGCTTGTACAGAGACTTGACATCGTAAATGACTAGCTCGAATAGTGCCGGCTCGGAAACGTGGGCGCAAGCTCTGGGAAGCTGTTTGGCGAAGGTCACGCCGCAATCGGTAGACAGCTTGTACGAACATGGTGCAGATGACGGCGATGCAAACGCTTCGTGACCTGGAGGCGGCACTGTCACAGACTCCCACTGGATAAGATCAAATCCACACTGTCGGCCTTGATACTTCGTGAAGCTAAAGCTTTGACTGCCGTTCCGGGCACAGCTGTGGTCTAGGTCCTTGTCGTGGCTCGTCACCGAATACTCGATTTCTGAGTCGCATCGTGGCAGTCCTGGTTCTGCCGAGCAGGTGATCGGCAGGTCGAAGTACTCCGAAGCCGTGGGCTCCCCACACTCATCAGAATTCAAACTCCAGCTGCACTTACCTGGAGTCTTGGCTACTGCTGCTCTCCACTGGATGTAGCCTTCCTCCTCGTCACACACATCACCATAGATCAGCATGGGCTGGCCAGCCTCGCAGCTGCCCTCCATGTCAACATAAGGTGCTTTTAATGATGTCGCATGATAAACCTCAATCTCCCCAGCATCAGGGCACAAGGGCATAGGCAGGCAGGCCCCGCTTGCCGCTGTGCCGTTCCACGTGATATTGCCGTAGAATCCTTTCAGGCATCTGCATGCGGGACCTGCTGCAAGATCAGAGTTCTGTATGCGGCAAGGCACAGGCATGCACTTCCCCGTTGCCGAAAGGCCTTTCCAAGAAATATTGCCCCGGAACCCGTCAAGGCATGCACAAGCTGGCCCAGCCTCCATGTTGGAGTATGGGACCTGGCAAGGCGCTGGCTCACAGCTCCCCTGTGGAACTTGACCCTTCCATGTAATGGAACCTTCATAGCCATCCAGGCAGCGGCAGTCCTCACCCGGCTTGCCATTCGAATTCGGAATGCTGCACTCGGCGGGGCGACAATCGACCTCGAAGTCTATGCTCCACGTATTCTTTGTCCAACCTCTCTTTCCTGCGAAACCATCCTTGCAGCCACATTCCGGGCCGTGCAAGTTGTTGGAATGGTTGCCCCAGCAAAACATAATATAACACCGGCCCTTTGCTTCTGAGCGATCCCACTCAATCTCGCCATCAAAACCCTCGAGGCATGTGCAAGCATGTCCTGGAAGATTGTTCGAGTCTTTTACGTTGCAGTCTGCCGGCCGGCAGCGCCCATGCGCGACAGCACCCTTCCAAGTGATTTCGCCTTCGAAGCTGTCTCTGCAACGGCATGCGAGACCTTGCCCCGTAGTGTTTGCAACGGCACACTGTGCGGGCCGGCACGATCCTTTTGCATCTGGGCCATGCCAGGAAATGTTACCTTCGTAACCGTCCAAACAGGCGCAATCTTTCCCAGGCTGTTTGTTGGAGTTTTCAACGTCGCACGGTGCTGGATCACAAGCAGCTTCTGCGACCCCGTTCGTCCATTTAACAGTACCGCTGTAGCCGTCCGTGCATCTGCATGCTGTTCCGGGTTGCATGTTCGAGTTCACGGCGTGACATGGGGCAGGTGTGCAGGTGCCGCTGGGCGTCTGACCCACCCAGGAAATGTTTCCGTGGTATTCGTTACCGCAGCGACAATTCCAGCCTCGACCTCCTGACGAATTTGGGATGCTACAATTTGCCGGCGTGCAATTTCCAGTGAAGTCGTCACCATTCCAAGAGACAGCGCCAGCATATCCATCTCCACATGCACAGTGCTCTCCCGCCTTGTTGTTTGAATTCTCAATTTCACAGGGAGCAGGAGTGCAATGGCCGCTGGGCACCGCACCTTTCCAGGAGATGCTGCCTTGAAAGCGGTCCTTGCACTTGCATTCTGGACCAGGCCTTCTGTTGGAGTTTTTGACGCTGCATTCTGCTGGAATGCACATGCCACTGAAGTTCAGCCTGTCGGTGGCCAAGTCATCCCATGTTCCGTTGTAGCTGTCGCAACAACGGCAAGCAGTTTGAGTACAGCCACAAAGGTGGTATTCCGATGCCAGAACTGCTCGCAGGTGAATCTCTGTTACGGCATGGCGGCTAAGACCTCGAGGCCATGGACACAGCGTTGGCATCTTAATCATCCATGAAACACTTAAGAGTTATGGCAACGCAGCCAGCCCTGCCTCGGATGGTCAGATTGCAGTTCGTTGAGTTTGTGGTGGGAACTTTGAGAGCAGCTGGTCGCTCATCAAATCGAATGAGCGAGTGCTCAAAAGGCTGGTGAGTGCAGTTCCCGACGTTCTCGCAGCATAAGCTGACTCTCCTCGGCATGATGCGGTATAGACAAGAAACCTCGCACATTACAAACCCCCTACGCCGCCATGGTCTTACCAGTAACATGTGAGAAACAGCACAGCAACTAGTTTCTTCATCTGCCCTCTCGCAGTAGATACTAGAGGACAACAGAATCCGAAACCTAGAAGCCAGTCAAGCAGAATGATTCATGATGATTTCGGATATTCCAGCCCTGGCTCGATGTCTGTTCGTACTTGGGCTTCACCTGGAGGCCTGGGGCCCCTTCTGCCATGAGCAGGAGGTACTCGCTCTGCTCCGCGCCCGGTTGAAAGCCAGGAAGCAAAACAGCCGAGTGCGCTTGCCTCGGCACCACAGCACCGGTGGGTGGGGCAGGGGCGATCCGAAACGCACTTCCCTCATTGAACTCCACTCTCAGCTGCACGCCGCCAGCCGCTCATCTCAGGACAACAGAGTACACAAAGTCAGGAGGAATGAGACCCTGGGCCCTGCAACGCGCGGAAAATCCAACCACAAAAAAAAATACCGAACATTCGCACACTTTCCTGTTGCACCAGGGCTCACATCAACGACTTCCGGGGCTTTAAAGAGCTGCTCTGTCGCCACCTGGAAGATGCCGGGCACGGCGCCGAAGAAAAGCAAGACGCAAACCTGGGACAGGATCGCAAGATATCGCAAGAATCAACCCAACTCCAACTGTTCCCTGCTTCTTTTACACTGTACCTGAGCAGGGAAAGCTGCCCATAAACCCAAAACAAACCCTCCACATAGTGAGGGCTAGCCACGACATGGGCTACCGGAGCGAAGCTCCGACCAGGGAAGAAGGCGCGGCGGCTGCCCATCCGGATGAAGAGCGCGAGGTCCTTCAGCTCAGGTCCCCCAGCTCTCCAGCTGACTGTTTCTGAAGTCCGAGCCTGGGCACCTCAACATACACAACATGCACAACACCCAAAACCTCCACAGACTCGCAACCCACCCAGTCTAAGTTATGGCACCTCCAAGAACCGACCAAACCCCTCCAAGAACGCTGGGTCCTTTCCGGCCAGGGCCCCGCAAAAGCAAGCGATGCAGTCGCGGAGCCCGTCGCCGTGGCCTTCGTGGGAGCCGCCGGTGCGCTGCTGAAGAAACTCCTCCAGATCGGGCTTCTTGTGGGACCAACGGAATCACCAGGCCTAACACGGAAAGGATCCCAAACCCAAGCTGGCAGCTCTGGCTGAAGCACAAGACGTTGCCCGGTGAATGGGGTCCCGAAACTTTAAACACTCTAAACTCAACTGGGCTGCTTGCAATCGCATCGGCGAATGTTCGAATAGCTAATGTGGAACGACTTTGTGTTCGTCCATGCTTGACGAACACATGAGTTGTTCAGGCCTCAGCCCTCCCATTTTTACCGAAAGCCTCAATCACCATCCTCACGGCATCCCAAGCTGCCCTACGCCCCATGAACTCTAACACTCTAAACCCTCAGCAACCGAAAAGCTTTTTTTGGGCGGCCCTATGCAACTCCACCAATGACAAAACAGTAAAGAAAGTCGATAACTCACCGTGAGAGAACTACGAACCGAAAAGCATCCTGTTCCCCAAACCTTAAAACCTGGAATCCCAAAGTCAGCTTTCACACAACAATCCAGCAGGCAATGAGGCCGCCCTTGGCACTCGCCTCCACTTTAAGCATGTACGTGTCCAGCTGTCGAAGTTGAGTGAAGTTGAGGGTTTTGGGGCTGAACTGTGAGACTTTGTGGGGTCATGTAGGGCGGCAATGCCTTTGAGCCCATGTTCCCCTTCAAGGCGACTAAGCAAAGAACTCCGACGGCTGAGACGAGTTCCTTCGCTCAGCCTGAGCCCCGATCACTCCTTCAGGCTGATGTCCTCCTGGATTTTGCCGTACGAAAGATGGAACTGCACCTGCAACCGTCAGGGGATCGTTTAGAAGGTCGAAAGAACTGCGAGACAAGGGTAGCACTTCATGTGGCGCAACCCCTGAACTGAAACCCTATAGAACCGCCAAGAACCCTACGACTTGTGCAGCTTCGATGGACAGTCCGGGACAGGAAACCCATTCGGGGCGATGATGCGCCAAGTCTGCACAAAAAGCCCTGGCCTTGGGGGATGCGCACAAGCCGCGAAGGTTAACCAGATACAAGACGACCGTGGCGCAGGTGCCGACCTCAGTGACTTTCAAACGGATGTCGGGCTGTGGGGACGGGCTGCCGGGCGCCAAGGCTCTTAGGGCAAAAAGCCGACGCGGCAGCATCCCTGTAAGGACGGAGCCCTCTCGAAAAGAAGCATGGTATCAGCTCCGACGTCCTGAGGCAGAACTCCCAGAAGGCAAAAAGCATCAGGGTGTAGGTATGCAGCTAGCCACAACATTTTAACCACCCTTAACACTTTTTTCCATTTGTTTATCCCCGTGGCCCTACAGCTTCAGGCGGTTACTACGTAACTTACGACTCGCCTCGGTGAAGATGACGACGAGGTAAAGTAGAAGCATCACCACGGCCAGGAGGATGAGAGCTGCACCGAGACCTCTCCGGTCATGGGCGGAGGTGGCAGGGCAAAAAGAGGAAGGGAGACGTAGCCCCAAATCGAGCTAACGCACTCCAAAACAGAGATCCTAGCCCGAAGCCCCAAACCTTCAAGCCACTACAATCGCTAAACCCTAAACCCTAAACCCTAAACCCTCAAGCCATAACAATCCTTCAAAAGCCCACCACCCCCAACCCATAACAATCCTTCAAAGCCCAGCACCCTTAACCCACAGCTGGTTCTCCCTGGCTCTGTGAGCCAAAGCCTGTGCGCTCGAGCTTCCCCGTCTCCAGCTCGAGCCGCAGCTGCTCGGTGTGGGAGCTGTCGATGGCCAGGCGGCGGAGGTAATCCACACCCAAAAACCTTCCCAGGTTTAGGGTTTAGGGTTTAACACCCGAAAACCTTCCCGGGTGTGAGGTTTAAGCCATAGGGTGTAGGGTATAGAGTTAGGGGTTAGGGGTATAAATGAATAAACGTAAAGTCTAGAAATAGAACATGGGCAGTGGGACAGTGCGGTGAAATCTGGATAGACTCAAGGATGTTCCAGACACAGCGAGGGGCTGCCAATCAGTCCAGGCATGCAATTCTTATCACTAATTCCCAACTGGCTGTTTGCGAGTGTGGGAATCCGCAATGCCACCCGGAACCTATCACCCCCACCACCCCCCCCCCACCCCATTCCCCACCCCCACCAAACCCCTTGAAAACCCCACCCTTCACCCCAAACCTGCTCCCAATGCTTCTGCGCCGCACAATGCTTGTGAACACGGCGGTGATCGAGAGAAGAATGCTGGTGTAGAGCAGAAGATTTGGTAGCGACCAAGGCATGTCCGGCTGGCTGGTGGCCACTATCCTCGCACGAAAATCGGAAGCTACCCCCACAAGCCTGAGCTAATCACGGGGTTTAGGGTTCAGGGTTTAGGCTGCACTTCTTCCTTGGTTCCTTGTAGAAGCCCACAAGTCCTCGCCACCACAATCTTCTGGAAACCCACGAAACTCACGATACCCGTTGCGTGGCTGCTCAGCGACGCGAAGAACCTGTTGTACCAAGGAGGCATCGCCTCTCCGGATCCTGGGAAGCGCAGACAAACTTCCGACCCAAATGCTCAAGCCCCAAAACCTACCAAAACGCCCAAGCCCCTTTTTGGCAGCTATGTTCAGGAGCCGGCCGGGCGGCGGGGGCACTCGGCAGGCTCAGCGCCGACAAAGCAGGCCGGTTGAAAGCACAACACAGCCAAGGCAAGGGCCGCGACGAGCAGGAACCAGGCCAGATCTAGCTTCCTGAGGGTTTTGCTGTTTCGGATCTGCTTTGTTTCGTTGTTTAATTGTTCTTATGTTGTTGTATGTTGTTGTTTATGTTTCGTTTCTCTTCTTCCTGTAGGGAGGAGGGGGTTGGGGATGATTTTCAGGACTGTGTGTGGCTCGAGCGGACACCTCGGCAGGTTCACCTTTGAAGCTGGTGCTAGGTTTCTGCCCGAGTTGGGATGCCTGGCAAGAAGGCCCCGTTGCTCGTGATTCAAGCGTTTTCAGGTGTGGTAGTTACCGCTATAGGAGCCTTATAGAAGGTCTATATACCTTATAGAAGCCCTGTAAACCCTAAACCTCCCACCTGTAGTTTCCTTCAAGTTTGTCTGAGCCTAGTGAGCCTGAACCCTAATTGAACCCTTTACCTTGAACCCAAAACCCCAACCCCTCTACCCTCGAACGTCGGTCCCCAGACCCTTGGAGGACCCCGTGTGGCGCGTTTGGGGGCTTGCAGCCAGGAAGCCTCAGCAGCTCACAGTTCGAGCCGAACCTCGACGTTACTTTGGTGGGTCTTTGGAGTACCCTAGACCCTATAAACCCGTGAACCCTATAAACCCTTAAACCCTTAAATCCTTAAACCCTTAAAACCCCCAAACCCTTAGCCCCTAAATCCTTGAACCCTAAACCGAACTAAACCTCGGTTGTTGGCCTGGCCCGCTGATTGCGCTTCAGGCTTCGGAAGACGGTGTTTTAAATGTGTTGGGCATGTATAGAGCTCAGGGTGTAGGGTTACTCATGCTTTGGAGCGTAGGGTTTGCCGTGATTTAGGGCTCAGGGTTCAAGGTTTAGGGTTTGGACTTTAAACTAATTATTTAAGGCTTGGCCATTGAAGGCTTCAGACCCGCTCTATGGCACCCACGGCTCCAGGCGGCGGGGTAGCTTTGTGATGCGTGGGGCAGCCGAGAAGCTTGTCGCCCCACATCGCGTCGTCATGCGTGCCGTCGTCCTGGGCAAAAAACGTCGGGTTTCCGAAGGCTAAACCTTAAACCCTTGATCCTTTAAAGCTCCAAAACCTCGATACTGTAAAGCCTCAAGACTCTTAAGACCTGAAAGCCCTAACGCCTCATGACCCCTAAACCCAAAAACCTCCAAACGCTTGAACCTTGAAACCTGAGTATCTCATAACCATTAAACCTAAAATAAGCCCTAAAACTCTAAACCGGAATGCTTCATAACCGTCACACCCAAGCCCTAAATCTCTGAACCCAAATGCCTCGCACTCGCACCCCCAATCCAACATCCTATGGCCCTGAAAACTCTAAGCTCGAATACCCCATGACCCTTGAGCCCTAAACAGCCTCGACAGGGTGGTGTTTGGCCCGCCTCCAGCAGAGGCTCCAAGGGGCGCAATGCCGAGGCCCGCCAAAGGCAGAGTGCCAGGACCTGAACAAAGGAGGCTCATGTAGTGGGGCGGCTTCTGGTGACATCGTTTTGCTCTAACAGGGCGTGAGGCTCTCTATTTCCCGCAGCCCTCTAGAAAACAACGGTTCTCTTCTTGCAGCCAGCGCGACGCACCAACCCGGCGACTCCATGAGCCCGGTCCTCGAGCCTGGGCAGGCTGGGGGGAAGGGTAAAGGGGGGGAATGGTGGCCTATGCAGACGGCAAGGAAACCCAAACCCCGTGTGCCTCGCCTTCTACGGCTTGCACCGGGCCACGCTTCTTGCATTCCAAAGGGAATCCGCCCTCATCTCCGTTGGGCAGGCCCAGGGAAGGCGGCTGCTCGGCTTCGACCGAAGTGAGGGCTCTTTGGCCCTGGTGTGACGAAGGTTCAAAGTTTAGGGAACTTGGGGAGGGAAGTCAACCGGAAGAGGTGGGGGGATGATGGTTGGGAGTGGAGATGAGGGAGGGGTAGGGGTGGGATGGGAAGCACGCAAACAAAATAGCAGACCACATTAAGAGCTGAAGCCAGGACTGGCCTGCGCATCCCAGCAATGTTTCAGAAGCTCACATCTGGCAACAGGTGCATGACAATGGGATCCACACCCAGACCGATCTCTCGCCACCTCGAACCGGATCGCTTTTCAACAGCCACGTGCTGGAAGTCAGATAGGGAAGTGGTGAAACAAAGATGAGCTGTGATGAGCTAGCGACGAAAATGAACGAGGTTGTGGCTTTAGGTTCGAGGGAGTTTGGGGTCAAAGCGTGCAAGGTGTCAAAACAGATCGACTTCTTGGATGGTGAATGGTCGGGGATGAGAATCGATTCGTTGAGGCACCGGACCCTCGAAGTTAAAAGTTAAACGAGGTAAATTTGCTCGAAGAGCTCTGCGTCTCGTCGATCACAGTGGCCATCGATGCTGAGCGTTCCGCGAACTGCGACGGACTGGAATTTGAAATAGACTCGAATACAAGGCGCCGCCAGAATATCTCCCTCGAGATACGTCCACATGCTTCCACAATTGCAGCAACTCAAACACTCCGTGAAGTATTCACAGTCAAAACATGTTATGATGCAATTATTCCAATTGCGAAGGAAAGTGCACCGCAAAATATGTTGCAATGAATGTATCCCCGAATTGTAAATACCATCAAAGGATAATCAAAAGCTTGATGAATCATATGGTATGAAACTTCATTCCGCACATAACGCTTCTGGAGACGCTCACTTCTTTTTCCTCCGAAGAGGGCACGGGGTTGAATCGGGTTTGGAGCAGCGCTCAGATCACATAATGCATACACTCATGGTCACCAGCAGCGACACAAGGTGTCATCGCACCCGTATTTACCCGGGCGGGTGGGTGGGAAGAATTTCCTTCTTATTTCTTTGGTGTGATGACGCGCAAACACAACCTCCGCGGTAAGTGGCCAAACAAAACTCCAATCTATTCAAAGTCCAAGCATATGTGGACCATCAAAGTATTGGCAACTTCAAATAATCCAATAATATACATGATAACGGCATCACTCACGGACTGATGTTTTGAAACCACGTGGGCTCGACGAAAGGTCAGCCATGCACATGCCGCGAGCCTCGTCAAGCCCTCGGGGTGTGGCAATTTTACAACAGCAACACTCTACAACATCGACACAGCGAAGCTGATAAACCATCACACGATGGTACAGTGACACACGTCACAATGGGAGCGGGCAGGCGGGAAAAGATAAATTTTCTATCTCAGCTCACACGAGCCACCAGCTTCAGATATGACAGAGTTGAAGAGTTCTCACCATGCAAAAGAATCGCCACATGAAAAGGTTCGCCACATGGATAAACCCAAAGCCCAGATTTTTGTTCCCACATGAAAACAAAAATCTCATCACATGTTTGAAATAAAACTTCATACACCTTCGGTGAAGTTCCGTCTTATTTCTTTGGCGTGATGACGGGCAAACACAACCTCCACAGTAAGTGGCCAATCAAAACTCCAATCTATTCAAAGTCCAAACATATGTGGTCCTGTCTGTAGGAAGCAACACAAACTCAGGTAGTCGTGACAAGAAGCTGCATGCGCATCCCAACATGTATGAGAGTGTGCAATGTCAACGCCGCCCTATGCAGCTTCCACAGAATTTTTCACAGTCCCTCCTAACTCATTCGGACATGTTCGGGACTGGCTTCCGTTTCCTACCGGGTTTAGTAGTTGGAAGGGGTGGGCAGGACCTACAGCAGCGAGCAGCGGTCAGACCCCTCTTTTGTGTCCGTTGGCGAAAAGGTCCAAGTTCAGGTGTCTCGGGTCCTGTGTTCAGACCGGCTCGGAAAACCGTTCAGGCGAACTGAAGGGTAGTTCAGGGTTTCCTGCTTAGGGTTTGGGGTTTAGGGTTTTTTGAGGGTAGTTTAAGGTTTCGGGCTTAGGGTTAGGGGGTTAGTGTTTTTTGGGTAGTTTAAGGTTCCGAGTTCAGGGGTTTAGGGGATTGGGGTTTAGGGTTCAGAGGTTTAGGGGTTTAGGGTTTACGGGTTTAGAGGATTGGGTTTTGGGGTTCAGGGTTTAGGGGTTAGGGTTCCGTTAAAGGGATCTACAAGGGCTCTTTTGGGGAGCTGTAGGTTTGGGTTTGGGTTTGGGTTTGGGGTTTGGGATTGGGGATTAAGGTTTGGGGGTTTAGGGTTTGGGGTTTAAGGTCTAGGGTCGGGCTCGAGAAGCATGTTTGAGGAGTTTTTTTGGTTTCTTGGTAGGGCTATATAGGGCTTCTTCACGTTTGCCTTGAAATAGGGACCAGTTGTCATACTCAACCTGATTAATTCAGCTCCTGTGGCCGAGAGCCGGGTCTCCGGCGCTCTGTTCTGCAGCGGAGTTTGGGCTCGCGGGGGGGTCGGAAGCTCCGGGCGCCAGAACTCTTCAGATTCAGCCCTTTCCCTGTTGCAATCGGGTTCTACGCGCCCTGGTACTCGGAGCCGGGAGCTAACCTCTGAGTTGGGCTGGGGGTTTCGGTGCCTCCAGAGCATCCGCAGGAAACCCGACGAAGCTCCGACGAGACCTTCAGCGCCCTCCGCGCCCGTGGATCGACTGTCGAAGCACCTCGCGAGAGAAAAGCGAGGCCCTTGTAATTCCCACCACATTCTGCATGTAACAAAAAGGGAGCCGCAAATAAAGCACTCTGCTCTCCGAGGCGCCGAAAGAAGCTCGCCTTCCTACCTGCCCGAGCTGCTGCCACAGGGCGGCGGGGACGTTATAGCAGTGATCCAAGATGAGCTCCTGGCCGCGAGGTTTGTCAAGGTGCCTCTCTGCTCTCCTCCTCTCCCGTTTTACTGCCTGCTTGACGTACCAATTGCGGTTCGGCACTCTGAGGGGCTCAGATCCGTGCATCAACCACCACCCATACACGATGCACGTTGCCCCCTCGCAAATAAAAAGTCGAATAGAAGAACCATGAACTTACATGAACTACCAGCTGCTCATCAACCTGCCCGTCACGTCCTCGACATCGGAGCGAGCAAGAGCCGGCAGCAAGCCGCCATCCCGCTGCACTTCCACTGCAGCTTTCGGCATCAGCACGGACGTAACGAAAGTGGGGTAAATCGGCAACTGCTTGGCACCGGGTTCCTGCAGCTCCATGGAGCTTGCCGCCTCGTCGATCGGAAGGGACACAGATGACAATGATCTGCAGTGCTTCGCAAGACGCTTGGACGGTCTTGAATTCAAAAGCTTCCTACGCAAGAAAAGGCCGACCTCACGACAGGCGGCGCCGCGACTGCGCGGTGTGAGCGCAACCTCCCTAGAACCGCTAGGCCGGGGAGTGGGACTAAACCCTAGGGAACCAAGGGATTCGGGAGACCTTTGCGAAGGCCTGGCGGGTGTTGCTGATGCAGAGCCCTGGGCTGAACCTAAAGGGCGGGACTCAGGCCCAGGGGACTCTGGGGCAGAACCTGAACGGCGGGTTTCGGGCCTAGGGGACCTAGGGGAGCCCACTATCAAGAATTCAGAGCCAGAGCACTCGATGACAGCGGTGAGCCTCTGCACGGAGGCCTGGAGAAGGCTGACCTGAGTTTCAAGGGCAGCCACACGTTCAGCCAAGCTCATCAAAGGAGGCGGTAGTGCAATTGGAAGCCTCCCGCTAGACGGCGAGAAGCGGCCCTCAGCAGGGCGGAGCGCAGCAGAAGCAGTCCCTCAAGGAGAGGCCAAGCTAAGAACCCCAATAGGATGCCCACAGCCAAGGACGGCAAATGGAAATCAAAGTCCAAAGTGGCGGGGCAAAGGCACTCGGACAAGGGAGCAGGAAAAGGAGGAGAGTCGGACAGATGGTGAAGCAGATGAACGAGAAGTCCAACGGCTGACGACGACCCCACGAGTGCCCTAGAGCTCATCCAGAGCACCAACCGAAAAAGCTT
Organism: Symbiodinium sp. CCMP2456; assembly: GCA_905221635.1. NCBI lineage: Eukaryota > Dinophyceae > Suessiales > Symbiodiniaceae > Symbiodinium > Symbiodinium sp. CCMP2456. The sequence goes on from CAJNDV010024658.1 coordinate 60,200, forward strand.
CGGACATTCCGCCGTTAAAACATGCCGAGAACATGACCATTGTAACTTTGGTTTTCT
>CAJNDV010024669.1:12495-25135 GCA_905221635.1 Symbiodinium sp. CCMP2456
CTACTACTACTACTACTACCATGCTGATAGCTTTGAGTGCCTTATCTACTGCAGTGTGCTTATGGTTTAACGGTTTAGTGTCTTGTGCTTTGCACTGCCAAGGAGAGTGAACTGGACTCGAGCTCAACTACAAAATCACAATCCTCTAGCTCTTTTGTGCCTTGGCAAGCCTTTATCCCGGTAAAGCCTGGAGACCATAAATCAAGCTTGCAAACCCGAAGCCCGCCCCGAAACCCCTTGCCAGCCCTATACTCCTTGAGCCCTCAACCTACTTTCCCTGTACTGCAGCTCCGCCCTTGCATGGGCTGAGGGCCCTTCCAATTGAAGAACCGGCAATGCCTATGGTCTCCGTTGTACTTCCTATCTTTGGGTAACCAATTTTGTGGTTGGGACCCTGTAATGTAAATTTGGTTTACCAAAAAAGGAACCACAATGCAGACTGTAGGTCAACCTTAAACCCTAACCCTCCCCTAAACCCTATTGAAACCCTTATAGATGCCATAAAGGCACCCCTTTAAGGAACCCCTTTAAGGAACCCCCAAAAGGAACTACAATGGACACTTTAGGTAGACCGTAAGTCCGAGGGTTTCGGTTTATATGTTGAGGTCCGTCCCCCTTGTGACAGTAAGGAGATACCACGGTTTAGGGCTTATGGGTTTTAGGGTTTAGGGTTTAGGGCTTGAATACCTACAGTAACCCTAAGGGTCCAAAGGACCGAATGATTAGGTACTTGGTTTACGGATAGTAGTTTTGTAGGTTAGTATTTGGGAGAGTGTATGATTATTAGGTACTTGGACCCTCACAGTAATCCTTTGTGGTCCATCATCTCATAAAGCCGGGCTACGCTGCATAAGCCGTGGGGAGGGCAATCTGCTAGAGTTTTCCCTAATGAATGGGTATCTGGCTCTCTGGGTAATGGTCCAAGCCCCTGCATTTCTGTGAAGTAGATTCAATTTGCTGCTCTTTTGAAACTCTTTGAAATTAGTGACATAACGGTTAGATCTTTATTAATGGTCCCAAAAACGGTCCCGATGTGGACAAGCCGTGCCAAGCTCCATAGCAGCAGCGATTCCGCCTCTCGCAATTGCCTTATCGATAGCAGCTGGTATTGTGGCCAAAGTAGCATTGGCGACCTGTAGCAGTCATATTCTGACCGGGGAACCCAGCAGCTCCAATGAGCATGAACCTAGTCATAAGCTTGGTTGTATTGACAGTACTGGTGAACAAGTAGTTAGCAGAAGCGCAGTAGTGGTAGTCTTCGTCCTCGTCCGCTTCCCCCTCCTCCTCCTCCGCCTCCTCCGTTGTGTCATCGCCGTTACGTCAGTAGTCTGTAGTAGCCCGTAGCGTAGTCGTCGTCGTTATGGTGGTTGTCGTCATAATGATGGTGTTGTTGGTGTTGGTATCAGTAGCAGTAGCAGTAGTAGTAGTAGTCGTCGTCGTCGTCGTCGTCGTCGTCGTGGGTGTGGTGGTGGTGGTAGTAGTGGTGGTAGTAGTAGTCAGTAGTAGTAGTAGTAGTAGTAGTAGTAGTAGTAGTAGTAGTAGTCGTGGTGGTGGTGGTGGTGGTGGTAGTAGTAGTAGTAGTAGTAGAAGTAGTAGTAGCAGGAGTAGGAGTAGGAGCAGGAGTAGGAGTAGGAGTAGGAGCAGGAGTAGGAGTAGGAGTAGGAGCAGGAGCAGGAGTAGGAGTAGGAGTAGGAGTAGTAGTTAGTAGCAGTAGCAGTAGCAGTAGCAGTAGCAGTAGCAGTAGCAGTAGCAGTAGCAGTAGCAGTAGCAGTAGCAGTAGTAGTAGTAGTAGTAGTAGTAGTAGTGGTAGTAGTAGGAGGAGTAGCCGTCGCCGTTGTCGTCGTCCTTGTCCTCTTCGTCATCGTCGTGGTGGTGGCATCGCCAGTGGCAGCAAAACCAGTAGCACCTCCAGTCAGTTGACCGTTGTAGCCCAGGTGCGGATGTAGTCATTGTCGGAGTGGCAATGCTAGCGGTAGTAGCAGCAGGAGTAGCACCACCAGTCAGTGTTGCCCAGGTGCCGATTGACAGGCGCACTTTGACGGTTGGCTTATGCTGCTCCAGATTTCTTGGATTTGGTCTTTTTGTCGATCCAGCTTCGGGTTCAGATATTACAAGGACAAATCAGACTGAAGTCGTGCAGGCGTACGAATAGCAAGCTAGAATCGTCAGTTGCATACCGCATACCCGGTGAGACAAGAGACCGAATTACCCTCATTTCTAGGAGGAGAGCGCGCGCAGTACCTTGGTAAGCCGGCATTCTTGTGCGCTTCCGGGTTTCTTCATACAAAGGCCACGACGAAGCACTTGAAGCCCTGAAGATGTAACTGCTGCTGGGCTCCAGGCCCCCTGAAACCCACGTCCAGAGGCCCATTCTAGGGTTTAGGGGCACCGGCGACTGTTTAGGGTTTAGTGTTTAGGGTGTAGGGTTTGTGGTTTAGGGACTGGTGTGAGTACCACTGAGCCCAAAGAGCGGTTTACAGCTGGACACGTAGGGCCACGGTTAGGCTCTCAGTCGTAGTCCCAGTCAAGTGAACCTGGTATGAGTCTGAGATAAAGCTCTACGGGTCCAAGTACCTAATGATCAGATACTCTCCCAAATAGTAACCTACATAACTACTATCCGAAACCTAAGTACCTGATTGTTGGGTCCTTTGGACCCTTGGGGAAGGAAAGCACACCATAGTCAGACCGGAAGCCGCTTTAGTACGGTACTTTCGTCTGCGAAGCCTTACGCAATTCAATGAGTCTTCGGGGCATTAGCACAAAAGTTACTTGACAAATCACTGGACTTAGTAAAGAGGTGTTTAAGTCCAAGTAATTGTTTCCTTACACACTATGCCCTAAACCCTCAACCCGAAACCCTAAACCCTATACCCTACACCGGAAACCCTAAACCCTAAACCCTAAACCCGAAACCCTAAACAGTCCCCGGAGCCGCTGAACCCAGACACCACCAGCGCAACTGCAAGCCAGACCTGGTTTCTGAACACTAAACCCTCACGGTACCCCCCAAACCATAGACCTTTGAACCCCAGACTAAACCCTAACCCTAAACCCTAAACCCTAAACCCTAAACCCTAAACCACCCTCGGTTTAGGGTTTAGGGACCTTGAGACCCCGCGCACTTAACCCGCAATTGAACCCTAAGCCCTGAGCCCTAGATCCCGGCTCAACCCCTAAGTTTTGAACCCCTATAACCCCTAAGCCCTAAACCCCTAACCCCTAAACCCTAAACCCCTATATAACTCCTAAATCTAAAGCCCTAAACCCTAAACCCCCCAACCGCGAGCCGCCAAGCGGTCAGGAGCGAGGGACGCTCCGACTACGCGCACCACGACGAGGCCGAGATCGGCTAGTGTTTCCCTAGGGCTCCACCTTAGGATTTAGGGTTTAGGGTTTAGGGTGTAGGGTTTATGTTTTTTAGGGTTTAGGGTTTAGGGTTTATGTTTAGGGTTTAATTACCCTATGCTTCCAGGGACCTTGTTGTTGGGTCCTTAAGGGGTCTAGGGCTAGGGTCTAGGGCAATAAGGAAGCATAGGGTTAGCCTTCAGGAGGTTTAGGGTTTAGCTACTACTGGGTTACCTTAAACCCTAAACCTTAAACCCTAAACCCTAAACCCTAAACCCGAAACCCTAAACCCTAAACCTTAAACCATTTCATGGTAAGTAGCCTGCTCGTTGGGTAACTGGAGCCCTAGGGTCCCTAGGACCCCTTGGAGGAGCACGGCACGGGGATCTATCTCCGAGATCTGAAGGTGAAGCGGTTTGGGTGTAGGGTTTAGGGTTGGGGAGTGTAGGGTATATTAGGGTTTAGGGTTTAGGGTTGGGGAGTTTAGGGTATATTAGGGTTTAGGGTTTAGGGCTTAGCTCACATGAAGAGCTTCAGCGCAAGGTCCCTTAGGTGTCCTGCTCCTCCAAGCTTGCACGCTGAGGCAGCACACGGGGCTCGTACCACAGAGTTCTCGAGTATCAAGCTTATGCTTGTGGAGTTGTATGCTATCAGCTAATGCAGGAGCCTGCAAGATGTCCAATAGTATTCCTTAGGGCTCCTTCTTAATCATTCCATGGCTGCACCATGATAGATCCCAACACCCTTTTGAAATTGGTATGGCCTTTATTGTATGGCCTGAACCTTTCTTCCCTTGTGTCTTCGAGCAAGTAGGCTAACAGAAACGGAACCCAATCCTAGAACCAGAGCCCTGACTTTCTGTTTGGGTCTTTCTGGGCCAAACAATGTCCAGTCCGATTGCTTGGTCCTTTAGGGTGAGCTATCCAAAACCCTTGGACCCTAAAAACCCTAATACTTGTAGTTCTGTTTTTTGACGCGGTAGTTGTGTAGCCACTAAACCCTAAACCCTAAGCCCTAAACCCTAAACCCTAAACCCTAAGCCCTAAACCCTAAACCCTAAACCCTAAACCCTAAACCCTAAGCCCTAAACCCTAAACCCTAGGCTTCCTCCGGCCATGGCAACAGATGCCTTGAGCTGCCGTCTCTCATGGCCCCCTAAACCCTAAACCCTCAGCTCCGACATCTGCAGCCTAAAGCCGGACCTCAATATCGGATCCTTTGTGTCCAAGTCCCGATGGCTATAGAAGTGTTTCGGCAATGCAGAGCCCCTTATTCAGGAGTCCACCTAAAAAGTTCAACTGTCCTCCAGGTTTTGCTTGAAAGCTATCTAACTAACAGCGGTGTCCTTCCAGTTGAGTTGTTACAAGGGTCGTGCCCCGCAGACCTACTGTTGATGATATAAAGCCTGCATTACCTTAAGGGCGCGAAACTATGGGAATGATGGTGTCTTCCTTATTATGGGTAATGCAGGATCTATGTCATCAACCGTATTCCATTTCGATGCCTCGAATGTTGGCCTATTTGCACTCTGTTGTTATTCTTACCTCTCCACGTCCCTACCTTTCCATTTCTCGGTTCTTACAAAGCTCCTTAAAGCCTAAACTCTGCAAGACCCTAAACCCTAAACCCCAAAACGCCCCTCTGACTTCCTCTGGTATAATGTAGGTACATAGGTGCTACGTTTTCGCCAGGTTGGAGGGTTTGGACCCTGAGATCCCATGGCCCAAATGGTCCTGTGTGCATTTTAGGGTTTAGGGTTAAGGGTTTATCTAGGGGATACATACGCTTAACCTGCATATGATGAGCAGTTAACAGCAATGGTGCTGGTGGTAAGTCTTATAAAAAGAGTAATGTTTCAAGCGTGCTAGCAATAAGAAAAGCCACAACAAGAAACATATGGTATTACTTACACGTTGCTTCTCACTAAGTATATCCCGCTTCCCTCATATGCATCTGAAGTGAAACCGCTCAAGAGCATTGCGCTCAAGAGGGCTCGGGCTGTCCCAGCGTGCTGACTTCCTATTATCTGCGAGTTGTCGACGGGAGACATAAGGTTCATTTACGGGGGGTTTCAGGCATGTTCCTCTTATGAAGGTCCCAGCCACCAAGAAGCCCACCGCTCATCATGTTGATGACGATGATCAATGGCGATAACAATGATGATGGCAGCGATGATGATAACGATGTTGAGAGGGATGATGTGGTGGTGATGACAACGATGCTGGCAACGATTGTGATAACAATGATGACAACCATGCTATGACTATATAGGATGATTATGTACCAACATGAGAACATTGATGATGGCAAGGATGAGAACAATGGCGATAAGAGTCATGATAGCAATGGTGACGATGACGCGAGCGATGTCGAGAACGATGGTGATAACGATGGTGATACTGCTGGTGGTAGCACTGATGATGGCCATGATGACGATGGTGAGACTGATGATGACGGTGACGATGACGGAGGTGATCCGTTTCCTGCGCAGTGATGAAGGGGCTATCTGCAAAAAGTTGCTGAGCATAGGCCTTTTCTCCAGACCTTTCTTCGTCCACAAACCTAGTGCTGCCCCACCAGCGTTTTCGCCTTCTCTCGTAACGCCGTCTTCACTGCCCGACTTCACAGATTGAGTTCAGGGCTGTTTTTTGTCTTGGGGGCTTGTGGCCTACTCAAGCGTCCTATAAGGGTTCTCTAAGGGTTCCACACAGCTTCTATGGCGGCTAACGGGTTCAAGGTTTAGTTTAGGGTTCAACTCAAGGGTTCTAGGGAGATGCACCTAGGCTTCGGGCTGTTGGGGCTTGTGGCTCGGGACGTCGGTTTTGAAGGGTACGACCTTTTGGTTGAGAGGGGCTCTTTCAGGTGGGATTTCTGTTCATGCCGGTAACCGGGTGCGTATAGGTTCCTCTGCACGCTGACTGGGCTGCAGTGAACAAGGGGTCTCTTTTCGCCCAAAGTAAGATCACCCTAAGGGTCCATGTGCTCATATAGTATATACATTGGCCTTAATGTAGTCCCTATATAGGTACTTTATGGCCCATGTATATGCTATATAAGTACATGGACCCTTAGGGCCAGCCCTTACCACCAGGGCAAATAGAAGTATAGTCAAGATTGTCTTGCCGAGGGAGCCCGCCCAAGGTACTCTGGGTAATACTAGGGTTTGGGGTTTATAGGGTTTAGGGTAATCGGATTTGCGTGTTCTTTGGTCTATTGCTCAGCTTCGACCCCGTTCGGCTGCCTTTGCGCAGTGCTCAGATCCCTCAGAAATGAGCCTCAGGCCGGAAGCACCTTGCGTGAATGGGTAGCCCCAAAGACACACCTTAGGGGTACTTGGAAATAATTTTTAATCTTTGGCTACTATAAACCCTAAGAAGCAGCTAAAATTATAATTTTTGCTAGGGGTCTAAGTTCAGTATAGACACCTCGGTAGCCAAATAAGTCCGGAACAAATTCAATAATTGCCAAAGCTCTGCTTCCAAAAGCAAGTGCTCGCAGACAAGACTGTCAATTGTTCCGCAACATATCCCGGCTGAGGCTGAACAAACCTTGCGTTTTTGGGGATCCCATACCCTAAGGGTCCATGTATTCATATAGCATATACATGGGCCCTAAAGTACCTATATAGGGACTACATAAAGGCCAATGTATATACTATGGGCACATGGACCCTTAGGGATAACCCCAGCTCCCCAAAACCTAAGTTTGTACGCCGAGTTGTGTAAACTACTTCAGCCAACCCTAAGGCATCGAGCAAAAGATGCTAGAGCCTAACACAAACCTTGTCTCCTTGGCGCAACTCCTACGTGCATTCAGCTCTCCATACCCGGGCCGCCGATTGCGCCAGCAAGGGGATGCCCATGCCGTGCATAAAGGATCAGGCAGGGGACTTAGTAAGCGATTCTACGAGGGGTTCGTGAAGTGCTTGGATTCTCTTGCACTGGGTTTGAGGTTCAGGTTGTTGCTCAAAAGTCGGGGAACTTAGTATATAGGTACACACCTATAAAGTCAAGGGTTCTGAGCAGTGACAGGGGGGTTACATGCGTAAACCACATTTCTACATTCAGAACATCCTATATTATTTCTCCATTATCCCATTGAGGCACATATTGCCTTACATCCACACTTGTGCACAACTACCCACGACCCCAGTATTATCACCTTGCCATGAAATCTCCGTATACAGCCCTTCATAAATATGAGCTCTGTGGATGGTGAGGTGCAGGAACCCTATATGCACAAACATCAGAACCGGGAATCCTAAACTCTACAGTACCTTGGGCTCTAACTAGGGTTTAGGGTAATCACCAGCAGCACTTCTTGTTATACCCCTTCTCACTGACTTCTACAGCTTCTGGTATTTTTAAAGCCCTAAACCCAACACGCCAGCCCCCTGACAACTTACTATCTTGTGGGGTATGGGGCAGTGGGCAGGGCTTTAGGTGCGGATTCCGGTGTAGACGAAGTGGAGCCTTGCAGTATGCAGAGGTGTGACAGTTTACTTAGGGTTTAGGCTTTAGGGTTTATAACAGGGTTCAAGCAATGTAGCGTAAAGCCCCTTTAAACAAGATAACTCCCAAATAAGCCCTCTTCCAATTATGAAGACTTCATCTGCCAGTCGCCATACGCCCAATCCAAAAATCGTTTCAAGTCATCCTTACATGAATCCGGTAAAGAAACCCTGTAGCAACCCTGTTCTGACTAGTCAGGCCCCAGTATCATCTGAAGGCTTCCATCCAACAGGTGATGCAGTTTACTTGAGCGTCGACTCCGGGGATGTAGGGTTTAGGGTTTAGGGTTTGGGGTTTAGGGCTTAGGGTCTCGTCGGGCGGTATCCGGTCAGCTTTAGGGACTTCTAGAGGGTCTGGATAAGCAGGGTTAGTCATGATAAGTTGCCTTGGTTGCCTTGGATTGTCGTGTTGTTATCTTATGCTTATGACCTTCCGTGAAAGCGACTGGGTATTGCCCATGTCCTCGCTGGAGCAACAATTTAGAAACCCGTTGTTGGAGCTGCAGAGCATTGGCACGGACTTGATTTGAAGACATCTCAATTTTGAGAACCCTTCCCTTGAAAGGACTAACGTACTTTAGCAAGGACCTTACATATATGTGTCAAGCATAAGGGGGAACTTGTTTGCCGGAGATCTTCTGAGATTCTAGCAGACCGAAGATTCCGAACAGTTGTTTTTCTAGTCGAACAGTTTTGGTCAGGTTTGTTCCTCAAGTCTTTGTTGTGACTGTCGTCTATGGGCTCTTCTGTAGGTTCTTCTTCGTAAACCCTGACTGATTTCGAGCGTTTAGCGATTTGGTACGTTAAGGTAAACCTGAGACAGCGTTTTCGTGTTTTCAGACTGCCCCGCCCTGTTTGCACAAGGGATACCAATGAACATGGCATCGAACCCCCGTAAAAATCCTAATTATTACGTCCTGTCCTTGCCTTTTCAAGCGTTCTGCCGGGATCCTTTGCGCAGCCTTCCTGAGACCCCGAGAACGCTCCAACCTTGCAACGTTTAGAAGTAATATGGATTTAGGAATTAATTAGGACTTAGTGTTTAGGGTTCAAGATTTAGAAGTTTAGGATGTAGGGTTGAGGGTTAAGGCAGCACCCGAGACGCTAGTCAAGCATATCCTCGAGCATAGGCGTCTCAAGTATCCGCCTCAGTCACGAAAACCCCTAAATCCCCAAACAGGAAGAACCAGATAGCAAATGCACCACCAGAGATCTTCGAATCACAACTTTGAAGCTTGGCCCAATGACCAAACCAAGTTCGGGGACGGAGGAATCAGTTACATGTGGTCCAAGAGAAGGTTTCGTCTTTAAGGGGGTTAATTACATTCTGGCGAAAAGCTTTTAACCCTGAACACCAAAGACGCTAGCCTGAGAAGACAGCCCTCCTAAACCCTAAACCCTAAACCCTCCTAATCAGAGTGAGACCACTTGGGACGGCCGCGCTTCTGGACCCTCTGCCCAGTTCTCGCTTTTGCAGGTTCTTAGACCCAGAAGTCCAGATCACCGAGAAAACACAACCCTGAACCCTAAACCTTAAACCCTAAACCCCAAACCCTAAACCCTAAACCCTAAACCTATAAACCCTAAACCCTAAACCTTAAACCCTAAACCTTAAACCTTAAACCGAAATCAGGGTGTGGGCTCCAAAGGTTTGAGGTTTGGAGGGGGAGTCGGTCCCGGGTCGGGGGGTTTCGAATCTCGTGCCCATGAAACTTCGGGTTTTTGGGCGCAGAGTTTCGGCTTTCCGGTGGGTTTAGGGTTTAGGGTTTAGGGGTTCAGAGTTTTGGGTTTCGGGTTTTGGGATAGGGCCAGACACACGGAGCAAAAAGTTATCCCTGCACACCCCGAAACCCGGACTAGAGAGAGTTGCCCTCTGTCTGAACGTCTGCGGTGTACGGGTCAGTAGACAGAGAGTTACATTTTCATGAGCAAGATATCGACATGCTTTTAAACAACACACACATACATATATATATATATATATGTATGTTATATATATGTACATATATATGTACATGTATGTATTCAGACACTCCAATCTGGACGGTTTGGAGTTCGGGCTAATTAATGACATGTAGATGAGTATGTTCTCAGGCTACAGCATCGTGCAGTCTTGCTCTGTAGCGCAGCACTGTCAAACTTCAGCACGAAAAGTCCACCGGGATGATTCGCACAGTGTCTGATCTGGACTTACTGCCCTCCATCTGTCAGTTGTGCGTTGCTGGGCGCCTGCCACCCGTCCAGCTGCCCATGGAGGGTGCACCGGACCGTCGGAATAACAGTTTGCATCAGAGGTCGGATCTTCTCCTAATGCAAAAGCCTGAATTATAGATAATGTGCTCATATTGTTCCTTAGGGTTCCTTGCTATGTCCGTATATAGATAGCTTACTCATATCATTCCTCAGGGTTCCTCACTCTTTGTCTACAATACCTATAGTCTTCATTGTAGTGCCTGTTTTTGTTAACCAATTTGGCGGTTGGGATCCTGTAATATAAATTGGCGAATCACAAAAGGAACTACAATGGAGACTACAGGTAATGCACTAAACCCTAAGCCCTAAACCCTAAACCCTAAACCCTAAACCCTAAACTCTAAACTCTAAACCAACCCTGGTCTGATTTTTAAGGCCCTTGCATTAAAAACAAGCTCGTCCAAAGACCGATTTCTTTCTGCAGACCTGGGCCAACAGGCCGCTAGATTCTGTAAGACCTGTAGCTAAAAACTGAGGTAGCATACGAGGTTATCGCCAATCCCACCAACACTCTAAGGGTTAGCCAAGAGGATGTAGATTTATAGTAGGAGCCAGAAAGTTAGAACATTGTTATCCTCATGCCCTTAACGTAAAGTATAAAGGATCCTAGCACTAATCCTCCGAAATCCATGTTCCAACTTTCTGGGGTTCACTGTAGAGTTCTAGGTACTGGGGTCACTTCGTTATATAAGTTTGAAATTCAGGAGACAGAAACCCGAGCCTAAGCCCTTAAACCATGTGGTTACCCATCGGCTCCATTATAGTTCCTTTTCGTGGCTTTATGTTTAGGATCCTATAAGGTACTCCCAAACGGGACTACTATGGAGTCTATGGGTAGGGATTGCTAGGGAGCCGCGTAAACCCTAAACCCTGAAGCTCTGAACCCTAAACCTCTAAAACCCTAAACCCTAAACTCTAAAACCCTAAACCCCTGAAACCCTTAACCCTAAACCCTACAACCCTACTTCCAGAGCAAAGGCCAGAAATCCGCCCTGCCAACGTTGCAGACTACCCATGGGTGCTTCTTCGTGGCTACCAGGGCTGCGGTTGAAATTTAGCCCTTAGGGTTTAGAGTTTAGGGTTCAGAGTTTAGAGTTTAGGGTTTAGGATTTAGGGGTTTAGGGGTTTAGGGGTTTAGGGGTTTAGGGTTTAGGTGTTTAGGGTTTAGTGCCTGGCCCTTACCCGCAAAGGACTCATAATGTTTAAGGTTTTTGGGGCCCGCAGACCCTATTGGGTTTATTTTGATGCTAGGGTTTAGGGTTTAGGGTTTAGGGTTTAGGGTTTAGGGTTTAGGTAGAGGTAGAGGTCGGAAGAATTCGTAGTCAATCGTATTCCGTTACGGCAAATCCATGTTAGAACCTGATTAAGGCCCCTAGAGCGGTCCCCACAGGGTCAGGGAATAGTGTTCAGGGATTTAAGGCTTTAGGGGAGTACCTCCTAAGCCCCTTACCCACGCTCAACCCTGAACCCCCAAACCCCTAAACTCCTAAACCCTTATAACTTATAACGCTTACTTAACCGCGGAGATCCCATGACCCTAAACCCAAAGCCCAAGCCCTAAACCTCTAAAGTCCTAAACTCTTATAATGCTCATAGAACCGCGTAGATCCCATGACCCTAAGCCCTAAACCCAAAAACCCAAGCCGTAAACCCCTAAAGTCCTAAACCCTTATAGCCTTATAGCGCTTATGGAACCGCGTAGATCCCATGACACTAAACCCTAAACCCTAAGCCCCAAACCCCTAAACCCTAAAAACCCTAAAACCCTAAAAACGCCCTATCAGCCCTGAAAGCTGCGCAGATGTCCCGCTGTCTGCAGCCGAGCTGCGAGAAAGCATCGCTTCCGTAGGGCCTGCCACTCGCATGCGTCTGACGTTAGAAAAGGGACGGCTTATAGGGTTTAGGGCTCACATGCGTATGACGTTAGAAGAGCGGTCCCTGTTTGGGGTTGGTTCCTTTCAGCCTTCCGTTTAAGGGTTCCTTTTACCCATAGGCCCCATAGTAGTTCCTTCTTGGGGTTACCTTATAGGATTCTATATATGAACTCAAAAAAGGAACTACAGTACTTTAGGGCCTATGGGTAAGGGCTCTTTTGTAGGAATCCTTCAAGGGTTAGGACAGGGGGGATTCCTGAAGGGCTTCTTTTTGAGGGTTCCTTGTTCATTTAAGGGTCCCTGAAGGCTTTCTTTAATGGACTTGTTTTGGATTATATATGGGTTCGACCATTTCAGGTTTAGGGCTTATAAGCTTGCTTTAAACTCTTATGCCTTTATTTGTGGGTCCTTTCAGTCCATGCGGGTTGATAGACCTATTACTGTGTAATACTGTCTGGTGCTTGGTAGGGAATGGGGGAATGGGTTATAGGGACTACTATAAAGGACATTAAGGACTATCATAGGGATCCATTCCCCCATTCCCTACTAAGCACCGGACAGTTATAATTAAAAGAGGGTTCCTTTAAAGGGCTCCTTAAAGGATTCTATAAAGGATTACTCTAAGTAAGGGTTTAGGCTTTGGGCTTTAAGGCTT
>CAJNDV010024669.1:32448-42772 GCA_905221635.1 Symbiodinium sp. CCMP2456
GTTTAGGGTTGTTGGAGTTTAGGGTTTTGGGAGGTTCGAACGGCAGGTGTCTCATTTTTTTTTGTTGGTAGGGTTTTTAGGGTTTCGGGTTCAGGGGTTTAGTGTTTTTGGTTTTAGGCTCTAGGGTTTCGGGCTTTTGGCGTTTAGGTTTTTTGTTTGTAGGTTCTAGGGTTTAGGGTTCAGGGGTTTAGGGTTTTTTGTTTGTAGGTTCTAGGGTTTAGGCTTCAGGGGTTTAGGGTTTTTGTTGTTTGTAGGTTCTAGTGTTTAGGCTTCAGGGGTTTAGGTTTTTTTGGGGTTTATAGGGGTTTAGGGTTGAAAGGTTTAGGGGTTTGGGGCTTCAGCGGTTTAGGGCTTAGGAGTTTATATGTTTTTTTTGGTAGGGTGTATGGTTTGGGTGTGTGTATTTCATGTGTAAGTAGTTTACAGTAGTTCAGGTTAGCTGAATTAGGTTAGATAGGGAGATAGGGTTCAACATGTGTGTTCGGCTGTTGATTTGCGGTTTTAGGGCGTGTAGGGAGTAGTTACACAGATAAAAGGTTGTTAGGTAGATAGAGATAGATAGACAGATAGACAGATAGATAGATAGATAGAAAGAAAGAGATAGACAGAGAGATGGACAGAGAGACAGATGGATAGATGGACAGATAGGTTGATTGATTCCGTAGATAAACAGATTTGTAGAGGTGTAGTGCCCTGGACTAGGGTTTCAAGGCTTCTCCTTGTTTACATAGGCTGAGATGTAGTATATTATATTGAAGTTTTTGGGTGGCCCTTAGCATGGGATCCATTAAGTGCTTTGGGATCCTCTGTATAGGCGCTTAACCTTGAACAACTCTGAGCCTAAAGCCCATAAAAAAGGTTAAAGCCTGAATGCAGGCCCTAGCCTGAACCCCGAACGGAAATCAAAATCGCTGTGTCCCTGGCAGGGCAGTTCAAGGATAGCCCTCACTGACCCGCCGCTGGGCTGCAACTTCAAAAACTGCCGAGATCCAGCCTTTGGAGGTATAATTAACATAGTAACCTCAATAAGTACGAGGGGCATCTGGGCTGTCTTCTATAAGTCTTTAAGGTTGATTTCGGATCCCTAAGGAATAGTACTATAGTATTGCTGATGTTTAGGGGTTAGGCTTGGGGATTTTTCGGGATCGACCATTAATAACACCCCAAGGTACCCTTAGCATGGTATTGAATAGTCGGTATCGCAAGCTGGAACAGCTATTTCCGCAGGGTTTGAGGATGTGCTTCGGGTGAAGCGTTCGCGTTGGATTCTGCAGTCCTTGCAGGTTTGAGTTTGGGCTTCGGAAAGGTGTGAAGGGTGGTGGTGTGATTTCCGTTAAGGCCTAAGTTTATGCTGCACAGATGCACGGAAATTTGGTCTTTAAGCATCACCTCATGGAGTTTGAAACCGACTCCTGCAAGAAGCGCAGTGTTGGGACTTCGTGGTTCCAGAAATTGGACGAACTCATTGATAGAGTCCAGAGCCGACGCAGAACTGTGGCTCCAAGTCGCCCAGTGTACCTCCTCACAAACTTTGCCTCCCGAGCATGTTCTATCCATTTTCTTAGAGCTGTGGGGGAGGAAGCTCACTCCGCGCATGGGGCGCATACTAAGTGAAATGGATTGTTGCCTTGCCCTAAGGGTCCATGTGCTCATATTGTATATAGATTCGCCCCAATGTAGTTCCTACTTTGGGGCCCATGATGCTATATGAGTACATGGACCCTTAAAGAAACCCTAAACCCTAAACCCTAAACCCTAAACCCTTAGGGTTGTGGATTCGCAGGGCATGCAGGCTCAGGTTTCCTCAAGTTCTGCGTGCTGCCACGGGGTTTTCTTGGGTTTAGGGTTTAGGGTTTAGGGTTTAGGGTTTAGGGGTTCCTCCGCCAAGGATTCGAGAGTTTGTCATGTCCCGTACTTTGACAGAGTTGTTACCTTAAGCACTGCATGAAATTCCGAGCTCAGCACGTGTAACCCGTTAACGTCCGAGTTTGAGAGCTTGAATCCGCGGCTTGCACGGCCTCAAATCACAAACCCCCAATGAGTCCGCGAATCCTCACTCTGGGCTGTTTGGGGTCCAGGGCAAACCTTATAGTGAGCTCAGGGTATAGCCCACCCAGAACAAGAATCAACATATATTAGTAGCCCCAACAACTGCTTTTAGGACTTGGGTGTAGCATCGTTAAGCTTTCTTGGTCTGCTTGGCATGCTGTGAAGCCTCAGCCACTGTGCTGTGAGTCTGTGCAGCCCCGGACACAGCTCCGAGCTGCAACACGAGTAGGGTCAGTGAGATTGATGGTCTTCTTACTTTCACAAAAGCAAAGCCATACCTCACAGAAACATGTGACGAAATCCTTGTAAAGTGATGGGACCCCCCCCCCCCCCAAATCATCCGTGGTCAAGCAAAATACAAGAAGTTTTGACAAGCGCTCATATGTATATATGGATAAACTGGGAGTTTTGTTCTAGATACCCGCTCATGGCTGCGATGCAGCAGCGTAACCCTCGTCAGGAACTATTCCGGATACGGATGCAGCTTTCTTTTCACAAGTCTTCATAACATGTATGAGGTTATTATACTATCCGAAAACTAAGTACCAGATTTTTTGGGGTGCTTTGGACCCTTGGGGTTACAGAGCCTGCACCAACTGGGCCCCCAAGATCTCCCTGGCTGTTGGGATTCTCGGTTCCCCTACGGGTCCATGTGCTCATCTGGGAGTTTTCGAAAATGAGGGGCACCTTATTTTGGGGTCCTTATAATAAGGATGCTACTATTTAGAGTACTGTATTATTAGGGTCCCCTATTTTAGGAATCTACCATATAGTATATACATTGGCCTGAATGTAGTCCCTATAGAGGTACTTTAAAGGCCCATGTATATGCTTTCTGAGTACATGGACCTTTAGGGTTCTGAAGCGATATCGACGGCGGCCCCGCATGGAGGTAGAATGCACGGGGGAAGACATGTTGCAGGCATATTTCATGGCAAGGATCCCCTTAGACATTCGTCAATGGCAGCTGCCTTACCCTTACCCTCCAAGGACTCATATTTTAAGGCCTTTTGGTCCAAAGACCCTATTATATAAGGCTTTTGGGCTATTTTGATGCAAAGGGTTAATAATTCAATAATGCGCTCCTCAACCGCCTTGTTACACTTGATCCAACCTGATAAAAGCAAGAGAACTATAGTTTGAGGGACGGCATGCTCCTTGCTTAGGTGGTCTTGGCCTGTCTTGGTTTGGCATGGTATCTACCGCTCAACCCTGCGACTCGTCAATCCTAAGCACTGAAACCAGACAGCGACCCTAAACCCTACAACTCGCAAACCCTAAGGGTCCATGTGCTCATATAGTATATATATTGGCCTTGATGTA
Source organism: Symbiodinium sp. CCMP2456 (assembly GCA_905221635.1). Lineage (NCBI taxonomy): Eukaryota > Dinophyceae > Suessiales > Symbiodiniaceae > Symbiodinium > Symbiodinium sp. CCMP2456. Next base: position 35,821 of record CAJNDV010024669.1, read on the forward strand.
GTCCCTATATAGGTACTTTAGGGCCATGTATATGCTATATGAATACATGGACCCTTAGGGAAAGCAAGGCAAGATCTTCTGCAGCGAGCACAGGAGGACCTGAATGAAGGGGTGGTGAGGGTCGAGGTCTGCCAGTGGTACCTTTTCAGTTTAGGGTTTAGGGTTTTGGGTTTAGGGTTTATTCGGGGCTCCCTTATCACACTCAGCAAGATACTATCATGATGACCATTATTGCTACTGCGCTTACGGTTATCATTGTAATTGTTAGTACTGCTACTAGTATGTTTGCTTCTACTGCGACTACGACGACGACGACGACTACCACCACCACCACCGCCACCACCACCACCACTCCTAATTGGCGATACTGGTCATCTCAGGCTGTGGGGGATTCCAGTTTGAGCGCCCCTTCCCCTGCGGTTGACCCACCAGGATGCCTGATGCAAGACTTCTCGGAGGTTTAGCCATGAAGACCCAATTACCTATGTAGTTGACGGCTGGGTAAGTACGGCCATGTTTAGATAGGCCCCTCTCTTTTCGCTTTCGTTCCGGGCTTAAGAAGGAGAGGGGAGTTTCGGGATAATGTTACTAGGCAAGTCACGGAAGTTGGGTTCAGGGTTTAAAGCAAAGGTCTGGTGAATGCTGGGCTTTTGACTTTGGGTTTTTTGGCTAGCAGGTCGGTCCTTCCTCTGCGTCCCATCATGCTTTACGCTAAACCCCCAGCTCGGCTCAAGTCGCCGGAAGAGGGATCCGATGTGCTGTCTCAGAAATTGCTCCGGCACCTGAAAGCATAAAGTGGTCCCGTATGACATGCATCGTTGCATGAACGATGTGGGGTAAGCCCTAAAACCTCGATCCCTAAACCCCAACAAAAGCCTCACAGGCCTGACCCATAATCCCAAACCGCTGAACACCGCTACACCCCTTATCCTAGGACTTGGGAGTTCAGCTATCAACTGCTCAATAGAGCCCTGTAGAGCCGGCTTTTTCCATTCAAGACCCAATACCCTAAACCCTGAGAGGGTCGGCCTTACTGTAGTCCATGCAACAAGGGCTGGAGTAAAAAGGGCCCCAAGGGTCCAAAGGACCCAACAATCAGGTACTGTACTTAGGTTTCGGATAGTAGTTATGTAGGCTACTATTTAGGAGAATATATGATTATTAAAGGTACTATTTGGGAGAGTATATGATTATTAAAGGTACTTGGACCCTTAGGGAAACCCTGAAAGGACGTGGGAGTTCACATCCTCCTGGAGCGCTGTCCACGCGCCGCTGCGCCAGATGGAGATTTCCCCGAGCCGCAGGCGGCTCCGGCATTTGTTTACCTAACAGATCCCTTTAAGGAAACCTTTAAGGTCTATTCCTTAATTAAGGGGCTTTGTTATAGATCCCTTTAAGGAACATTTTAAGGTATATTCCTTAATGGTGGTTTTTGTCTCCCTAAGGGTCCATGTATTCATATAGCATATACATGGGCCCTAAAGTACCTAGATAGGGACTACGTTAAGGCCAATGTATATACTATATGAGCACATGGACCGTCAGGGTTTTCTTGTCGGGCTGTGTGTTGTTGGTGTCGGTTGTATCTTTGGGTTATTGTGGTTTTCCTTGTCTGTGTATTGTGCGTGCGTGTGTGTGTGTGTGCCCTTTGTATGCTGTGTGTTGTTACATAACTGTTTGAGTTGTATGTGCGTTCTTCGTTGTTTGGGTGTTGCTATGAAGTGTTTCTACAGTGCTTCTACATAGCTGTTTCCATGTTGGTACGATGGTCCCGGTTGTTGGCCACGGACGGGTAATTAGTCGGAACTGCAGGGGTCTAAGGCTTGAGGGTATGTGGGATTTGGGGTTTCAGAGGCAGAATTCAAAACCCTCATACAACCTGCTTAGCCTCACAACGCGACATATGAGACAGCGTGAGACAGCTACAGAAGTCATAGTACAGGGGCCGGAATCGTCTTACAAACCCAAAATACCGTAAATCTCTACGACCCTGAATCGAAACTTTTCCAGGAGGTGGTGACCATCCGCGGCACGATGTGGCAGAAACGCCAAGCTGTCAGAGCTATCATCGAGCCGTTTGTTTGCATTTAAAGGTTTGGGGTTAAAAGGGGCTGAATACATTTTTCATGGTACTTGTACTTGTATAGTATAGCCGTCTTCTTCAGGGTTACATCACCCATTCTGTGTATACATATACATGTGTGGACATGTAGCCCCTGTATATAGGCTATCAAAACAAAGCTAAATTCTAGGATTTTTTCAGGTGGGTAGTTACCGTTATGGGAGCCTTATAGAAGGTCTATATAATTCTATATACCTTATGGAAGCCTTATAGAAGCCCTATATATCCTAAACTCCCACCTGTAGTTTCCTTTAACTAAATCCCATGCCCTCGGGGCTCGAGAAAGTAGGCTTGGGGGTGCCGGGCTCTCGGATTTCGGGCTTCAGGGCTTCAAGATGCTTCAATACCTTGACCCCAAAAAACCTACCTCTTTAGGGCTCCTTATTTTAGTTTCTTTGTATAAGTTCTTAGAAAGGTAGGATATCGGATATTTGGGGTTAAGGTAATCATAGCTATAAGAATAGTCATCACACTTGGGTATTCCTTGTTTTTAATACACATACTACTCATGCTTTGAGGGCTCAAGCCCTAAACCCTAAACCCCAAGAGTCGAAGTCAGAGGCGTCTCGTGGAGGACCCTGCTACTATAAGGTTCTTAGGTACCTACGACAGGTTGAGGGCGGGCAGGGTTTAGGGTTTAGGGGAAAGTTGGGTAGGGTTTTTCGGTTTAGGGTTTAGGGTAGAGCTTATCGGCTTTGGAGCTCGACCTATAGTCTCCATTGTAGTTCCTTTTTCGGGGATGCCTAAAAAATCCTGCCTTTATATATAGTTAGTTAAACCGAAAAAATGAACTACAGTGGAGACTACACGGAGTGTGGAGAAAATAAGATCGGTTGAGTGTCTTCGGAGGCGTCTCCTCGAGCACCAGGGCGTGCCGAATGGGTCCGGTTCTATGCTTCTGCCTCTTGCCTTGCTTCCAAGAGTCGTACACCCTAAACCCTAAACCCTAAAGTATAGTCTCCCGTATACCCTAAACCCTAAACCCTAAAGTATAGTCTCTGTTGCTTCGAAGAGACCCCTCGCCTAGGCATGGTCCACGCCCCTATGGTTGGAGTCTCCTCAGAATGCTCAGCATCTCACTCCCCTTCCACAAACACACACACACACAGTCTCCTCCCTCTTTCTCTCTCTCTCTCTCTCTCTCTCCCTCCCTCTGCTGGTTTTTTCTCTACTAAGTAGTCCCGATCACTACATTATTGCTGGATGACCCGAGGAATTATCTAGCGGATCATGTCCAACCAGTTTACTCATGGACAATCAAGTCATGTAACTGATACTTGAAAATAGGCCGTGAGTGAACTGAACTCTGAAGACATAAACCCCAAACCCTAAACCCTAAACCCTAATCCCTAAATCCTAAACCCCTAAACCCTAAACCCTAAACCCTAAACCCTATAAGCTTCTGCTGGGTGAGATGTTGGGCTGCAGGGCGAGAGTTGTAGTAACTGTGCAAATAAGACACTACGAGTGGATATATTAGTATATGCTTTAAATCTCCAGACCTTGCAGTGGGACTAGAAGTCTTACAATTATGGGGACTGCAAGCGCGACTACATGGGATGTTCTAGCTCTAATCGTCCGGCTTTTTGATAAGGACCCGATTTATGTGCGAGGCCCAATGCTCAAAGACTCAGCAGTTTGGGGTAACAGGGTTGTTTATCCCTTGAGGGCTTCTGCGGGCTTACCGGTTTCCCCCTATTGGGACTTAAAAGTTTAGGGTTGACTCTAAACCCTAAACCCTAAACCCTAAACCCTAAACCCTAAACCCTAAAGCTTCTGCTCTGCCTCGCTCCTCCTCGCCCCACTCGCCGGTTCTAGCACAGCATTAGGGTTCAACCAGCTACCCAAGTGCCCTAATTATTGAACCGGTTCAGGCGATCATAAGGTGCCTTATAAGAGAACCCTTAAAGGAACCCTTAAGGGACCCTAAACCTTATGAATCAGACGGTAAAGAAACCGACTAAAGAGCCCTTCAAGGAAGCCCTAGGGCGCTAAAGTCTCAACCCTAAAACCGATACCCTCAACCCTAAACCCTAAACAAACCCCTAAACCCTAAACCCTAAACCCTAAACCCTAAACTAAACCCTAAACCCTAAACTAAACCCTAAACCCTAAACCCTAAAAAGGAGCCCATGAAAGCGTGCCAGGCTTCTGCCCAGCTCTGGGTTCGATTCCCTCCAGGCGCCCGAGCTTTGGTCGGGCCTGCCGCTTGGAGGACAGGGAGGTTCAGGTCTTAGGGCTTTTAGGGTTTAGGGGTTTAGGGTTCAGGGTTCAGGGCTTTTAGGGTTTAGGGTTTAGGATTTAGGGGCTATCCGCCACAATCACGCTTGTAACGTGTCCATTCGAGGCTGCAGTTGGCAAAACATGACTAAACCCTAAACCCTAAACCCTAAACCCTAAACCGTTCTACAAGTGCGGGAGAACTGCAAAAAGGTTTCCGGGAAGCCATCCGAACCCAACCCACAGCATGAGACTAAAACAGCGAATGATTCAAACAAGACGGCAATCCCTGCTGCTGAGGGTAGCACGCAAAACAAAGCAAGAAGCAGAGAGAGAGAGAGAGAGAGAGAGAGTGGGCACTCAGTAAGTAACACTGTCCGAAGAGTCCCCCCTCCCGGTGCACTGTACATTACTGCGAGACGTTGCACCCTATCAGCCCCGGGCTCCGGCCCCGCAGGCGCCTGCTCCTCAATCTCGTGGCGGGAGTTTTCGCTTTGAGTGGCCACAGTCGCAGAGAACTCCTGACGGCTCAACCCCAACTTGTCGCACAGGTCGTTGATCCTGTCGCCTCAACTCCTTGATGAGGCGGTGACTCCAATTGAAGACGGACGAAGTCAAGCGCGTTCCAAAAATCCTCCCAGCGGCGGTTCGCCCCTTTCTCAGAAGCGGCCTCCACCTGGAGATAGATCTCCTGCTTTCGGCCTTTTGATGTCCTGCCCCACACAAGACGGATGGCAGGGGCTCCGAAGAAGTATAGTTTCAGGATAATAGTTGGGTTTGGGGTTTGGGGTTTAGGGGCTCGTAAGTTGAAAGGGGTTCTACATAAGGGGGACGATAGAGTTTCGGCTCTTTTGGGTTGGAAGCTTGCGGGTGGTTCAGGGGGCTTTAGGGTTTTGGGGTTTGGGTTTATGTTCGATGGCGTTTAGGGTGGCTCACGTGGGTTCGGGTTTAGGGTGTAGGTAGCATGGTGGTGGGGTTTTACCGGGTCCTAGACACTGAGATTGTCTCTCAGTAATGATCCTGAAGGAGTCACAACAGTTATGAGCACTTAGTTGGTTGATGTTCCCGCAACAAGCTAGTCGACTCCCATACAAACAACCGTCAGCTGAACTAAGACTAACCCTAAACCCTAAGCCGTAGAATACTGAGGGCACAAGTTGACGAGGTTAAGGGCACATCCTTAAACCAAGGAAGCCTAAACCTTAAACCCTAAACGCTTAACCCTAACCCTAAGCCCTAAACCAAAGAAACCTAACCCTCAACTCCCGAAAAGGGGCGCAAACAGACGCGGCCTCGAACTCGATCACCGTGGGGAACCGGGAACGCAATCCCGGGTTGGCTTCGATCCTAAGGGTCTGTGGTTTGGGGTTTAGGGTTTAGGGCTTAGGGGTTTAGGGTTTAGGAGTTTAGGGGTTTAGGGGTTGAGGGTTTAGGAGTTTAGGGGTTTAGGGTATAGGGCATAATCATCAGAATAGGGCTCCAGATGACTCCTTTGAAGCTGCAAGGGCTGCTGTGAAGCTTACTATGGGTACATCGTGATTTAGAAGCCTTGACAATCAAAACAGTGCTCCTTTAGAGGGCTCTGCAAAAGTTGCTTTCTGTAAGAGTTACCATAAGGGTGTAGTATAGAGGCGTTGGTGGTTGGAGCAAGAGTCTGAGGGGTATGTCGTACTTTAAGCATAAAAAAGAACCCCAAGGAACAGTAGTACAGTAAGTACTCCGACCTTTACATCACAGTTTTCCTTGGGGCAGAACGGGATTAGGTCTTAACTTACCGATTTGGGGGCCATCGGGTTTGATGTCTGGGTCGAATTCTAACGGTTCGTTGCTGTGGGCTTGCTATTGGTCTCATCTGTCGTGTTGGCTGTAACTGTAAAAAACTGTTGAGAATGTCTATGTTGTCGCATGCCTTGCCTTTCTTCCCAGCGCTTTGAGATAATGTTAGAAATATAACAGAGAGACCCTAAGGGCATACTTTTCGTAAGTACTTCGACCCCCGCAGTCGGCTCACAACATGCCTGGCAAGCCGCCATGTCAGCTTCAACTGGAGGTGACGATTGGTAGCTCTTAAGCAAGGTTTAGTGAACCTAAACCCCAAGCCCTAAGCCCTAAGCCCTAAGCCCTAAGCCCTGAGCCCTAAACCCTAAACCCCAAGCCCTAAGCCCTAAACCGTGCAAGATTTAGTGTATCAGGGCTGTTCATGGCCCCAAACGCAGGGTTAGGGCTGAGGGTGTCGCGCTTTGGGCTTGATTGGGCCCTAAACTTAACCCCCAACCCTAAACCCTAAACCCCAAACCCCAAACCCTAAACCCTAAACCCTAAACCCTAAAGCCCTAAACCCTAAAACCCTAAACCCAAAACATCATAAAGCTAGGAGAAGATCCCGCTCAAGATACCAACTAGAAGCTTCCAGAGCGAGTGACGGGTGACACTGTGGTTTAAGTCCGCGACTGCTTTAAAGGGTCTAGGGCTCAGGGTTTAGGGTTTATTGTTTAGGGTCTAGGGTTTAGGGTTTAAGGTTTATTAATTAGGAGGTCTATCTGGGGGTTTCCGAGAATACGGGACCCTGATACGGTACCCTAATACAGCAGGATCCTTATTATAAGGACC
>CAJNDV010024669.1:49031-78549 GCA_905221635.1 Symbiodinium sp. CCMP2456
ACAATGGAGACTATAGGTAGAAGCCTAAATGATTACCAATACTATTTTGGGGTTTCTTTCTTATAGTTATTATATATATATACACCTCAAAACCCAATTCTAATAAGTATTCAGGCCTCTACATCACCTGGGCGTTTGAGGCCTTGAGACAAGGTTGAAATGGGGCGTTTTATTAGTGTTTTTAGGGTCAGGTGCTGTCTTCTCAGACCTTCCAATATGGCCGTAGTCTAGGAATATACCACCAAATTTGTAGGATCCCCAATATAAGTTAATGTATATGTAACCCCCTAAACCCTAAACCCTAAACCCTAAACCCTAAACCGAAATCGTATATTCCTTAACCAAGGGATGTTGGAAGGTCTGGGTGTGAGGTTCCCAACTATGATGTAGGGTTTAGGGTTTAGGGTTGGGTGCATTTTCTGACAATCGTATGCGGAAGGTTTGTGGTGTACTATAAGGGCCTGAAGAATAACGAAAACTATTTTGGGCGTGCCTTATAAATTATAGTTATAGCAGTATGTACCTGAAAAAACCCTGGTCTAATTATAAAGGCCGCGACATGATGGTTTGTTTCAGCTTGGTTGCAAGGCCTGTAGGTCTTCGACGTGTTCTACCCCTAGGTTCAGGAGTAAGGGTTTAGGGTTTTAGGGTTTAGGGTTTAGGGTTTAGGGTGGTTTGTCAACTTGTGCCAGCTTCATCCGCTCTTCGCGCTCGATTCTTATCCAAGACAAAAACGGAAAGCATGCACGTATGATAGCTACGGCTATGCAGAGCTCTCTCAGTGAGCAGGATCGGATTCCGATAGCGGGGCAATGCATCAGAACAGCCCCAAGCACCCAATGATAGAAAAGTAGGTACATAAACAGATAGGCAGACGGATAGTTGTATAGATGTGTATAGATGGGTAGATGGATACATAGATAGACAGACAGATGCACAGATAGATAGACAGATACATCATTTGGTAGAGAGGTAGATTGACAGATAGACAAATGGGTAGTTGTCTTTGTTCGGGTCCCTTTTCGGGACCTTTCATAAAGGGTGCCATTTGGGCGACCCAAAAGAGAGCCTGATGTAGAGAACCCTAAACCCGAAACCCAGAACCCGTTCGGCTCCATCAGTTTCACCCCTAAACCCTAAACCCTAAACCCTAAAACCCTAAACCCTAAACCCATTAGTCTTTCCAAGGTCAGCAGTGGCCACTACGGCCTGGCGGAGGTTCTGTCGGGTTTGCACTTTGTGAAGCTGAGGGGTTTCAGGATTCGGGTTTAGGGCTTTGGGCATGGGACTTCGGTATTTAGAGATTTGGGCATGGGACTTCGGTATTTACGGATTTGGGCATGGGACTTCGGTATTTAGAGATTGGGGTTTGGGGCGGCTTTAAGGCGGATTAGATGGTTAGGGCTTCGTCTTGTGATGGCCGTCTCCGCTTCGGCTTAACTATATCAAGTTCTAGCTACCCCCTAAGAGGGTTTGGAACTCATGCTTGTCAAGTAGGTGATGATTGGAGGATCTAACTTACCTGAAAACTCAGTCCCCGCAGCGTTTACGAGAAAGGTATATGTTTCAGGGTCCCATTTTGGGGTTCCTTCAAGGGATCGCTAAGGTCTCTATCCATAGGAGCATAATAAGGGCTCTGCATAGATAGTTCATAGTGCTCTAAGTTTGGATCCCTATGTCGTCCCCAAAATAGTACGGCTTATTCAGGGTTGGGGCTTACGGTCACTGATTTAGGGCCTGGGGTGCGGGGTTTAAGGTTTTGTAGGTTTGGGGTTTAGGTTGGGGACCGGACATCGGTTTGTTCGTCAGCATAGCCGCGGAGTGTTCGAAGGACACTGAACCTTTAAGATGGCTCAGTTGAGGATGTCTGCTGGCAAGGATTGCTTCAACAAATAGGTGCGTTTGTAGCTAGAAAAGGGTTTTGGGGGCTCCTTATTATAATTATAGAATAATAGAACAGACCCCCAAGCCCCCTTCTAAGTATTAAGGCCCCGATATGATGCTCATGACTTAGAAAATGGTCTAAGTTGACAGATGGTGTTGAGCCTGTGGGACTTGGCGCATGTTGGCTGCGAGGTATCAGGATTTATGATGCTTCTATTGAGCTTCATAGGATCCGTAAGTACGGAATACTTCATAGCTTCCGGGCTTCATGCGACGGTTTGAGCATTCACACTGGGTTGTGGCAATGACCCATTGGAGTGTTGCAGCTCCAGGCATCTCGAGCTCATATGAATCGGAGTTGTTGGTCCCCGGCACGGACTTCAGAGGATGTCAGGCTGGGTTTGTTGAATCACCCGGGACGGGAAGCAGCCGCAGCAAGAACTGCCGCAGCTTCGGGCCAAGAACCCCCTCAGGCACAGCTGCACAAGCAGGAGTTGGTACTGGTAGCTCCTGGAACGAATCTTGCCTTTTTGGAACTGATCCGCTACAACGCCACCGCCCACAAGCTACAACTGACACGTTTTCGACCTTAAGCATCCTGAAGCCACAACCCCCAAATCCCAAACCTTACACCCTAGTCCCTACGTAAGTCTAGCTAGGATATGGGTCGGAATCATCAAGCCCAGCAATACCAGGAGTATACCTACCCCAAGTCATATTTTCCGTGCGAAGCTGTACAACCTATGGGCTTTGAGCCCTCAGAGAACCCAATACCCGTTAATGTGGGAATATATATATATATATATGAAGATATACCTTAAAACCCTAAACCCTTATTATAATGGTTTAAGCCCAATACCCCTTAATTAGGAAATAAATATAATATATATATATATATATATACACATACATATACACCTTAAAACTATAGGGGCCTTAATCTTATGGTTTCATGGTATCTTCCTTAGTTAAGGGGTCTTTGGGTTCTCTGGGCCGCTCAGCTGGAGGACCCCTAAACCCAAAACCCCTAAACCCTAAACCCTAAACCCTAAACCCCTAAACCCCTAAACCCCTAAACCCTAGGCCAACGGCCCCTAAACCAAAAACCCTAAACCCTAAAACCCTAAACCCCTAAACCCCCCAAAACCCTAAACCCCAGGCGAACATGATGGAGGAGCTTCGAGTGCCCGACATCCGGTTGGTGCAGGATGGGGAAGCCTGGGGTCCTCAACGGTTTAGGTTTTACGATTTGGAGTTTGGGGTTTAGAGTTTAGGGTTTAGAGCTTGGGATTTAGAGTTTAGGGTTTAGTAGGGTTTAGGGTTTAGAGTTTTGGGTTTAGAGTTTGGAGTTTAGAGTTTGGAGTTTAGAGTTTTGAGTTTAGGGTTTAGGGCTTGGGGCATCCTGCGATATCTAGACGGTTCTAGGGCTTTGGGGCCGGCTACTTTGATATAACTTATCTGGGGCATCCCGTAAGTGATGGGTATAGGACTTATAGAGTTTAGGGTTTAGGGTTTAGGGTTTGGGGCGAAGGGAGGGCCTTTTTCACTGTTCTTTGCACGCGTCCTGCCTTGCATTGCCTCAGCTTGCCGCCTCAGATCCATGCGAAACCCCTACACTTCAGCTCCGTGGGTTTAGGGTTTTGGTTTAGGGTTTAGGGTTTAGGGCTAGGGCCAATGTGGGTTTAGGGTTTAGGGGGTTTAGGGTTTAGGGCTAATATCCTGGAATCCAAAGCTTACTCTAGTCCAGATATCTTAGGCCCGCAAAGCCCGCAGGACGCTGTTTCTTGCTCTGGAACATCGTGCAGGTTATCACGTCCTACAAACTTTCCAGAGAGCCCAATGCGCCTTAATTAGAGAATATACTGTAACGCAGAATATTAAGGCCCCTATAAGCTGTATATAATATATATATATATATATATATATATATTTATTTATTTATTTATTTGTTTATATTTATTTATATTTATTTATATTTATTTATTTATATTTATTTATCTTATTAATTAAGGGGAATTGGGCTTTCTGGGTAGCTTTGTAACACCTCTATTTTCTGGCCTTGGCTCTGAAACCCTCGGTCTTAGGGTTTAGGGTTTACATGGGGTTTGCCTGTAGCCGAAAAGACCTAGCTTTTTCGGGTTCCCTGTTATGGTTTCTATGTATAGCTCCTGAAAAAGGTAGGTCTTTTGGGCCACAGGTAGGGCTGATACACCCCATGGACCTCAAAGTTAGCAGCATTGAGCAATTCAGCAATCAACCTTAAGTTGCACCAACGACGTCTCTACAAGCGCTACTCCCAGTTTGTACTCCTGCGTTAAAGGCTACTTGCCTCTTTCGGTTAATAGAGAGGCCTGACTGGTTACTCAGTAGCTCAATGAGTGCACTTTACATTTTTTAGGAGAACATTCTGCCCTCTGGGACTGAAAGATTACATTACATTTCAGCAACTCAGGTTAGTAATAGGTTCATGACTGTAAATACACATCAAAAAACAGATCAGAAATTTATCTATTAGAATATACATGAAGGCCCCTTTGATCCTAAACCCTTAACCCTACCTTAAGCTACCAAACCTACTTTTTGTAGGGTCCCTAGAAATTCTATACTCGGGTTTACAGTAAGGACTTACAAACAGTAGGTTATGGTAGCTTAAGGTAAGCCTGAGCCAGAAAGGACATGAAGATCCGTACGCTCCATCGTGGCCACAACATTGAAGAGCTCGAGGCGGCAGCAGCGTTGGGGTTGCATGTGTAAGTTTTCGGACTTAGAGTTAGGGTTTTGGGGTTTAGGGCATAAGGGTCCCTTTGAGGGTACCACAAGGGTTCTACTAGGGTTCTATAGGGTTTAGGGTTTGGGGTTCAGGGCTTTTTAATGTTCGTGTAAGGTTCCTGAGTCACTAGGAATGACATCCCTTCGTAGCCTCCGCAATGTGCGTATGAGTATACCTTCAACCCCCTTTGTGCCTGGGCAATTGGAGAAGGATTCGGGGACTTGGTAAGGATATCACTAGACTACATTTACCCTAAAGGTCCATGTGCCCAACTAGTCGATACCTTGGCCTTAAAGTAGTCCCTATTTGGGTACTTTGAGGCCAAAGTATTTACTATTCGGGTGGTACATGGACCCTTAGGGTCATGACTTAGGGTCCGTATAACCCACTCATCACCTACTTGCTAAGTCCGCAATCTCTGGTTTTGGGATTTGGGGTTCAGGGGTTTGGGGTTAGGGGCTTTGGGGGGTTTAGGGGTTTAGGGGGTTTGGTGGCTTTGGGGGTTTAGGGCCTCAGGCGCTAGGGGATTAAGGCTTCCACGGGTAGTTAGGGGCTCAGGGGTTAGGGCTTAAGCTTTCAGGGTTTGTGACCAGTGGGACTTTTGGGTGCAAGGTTTGTGGGTTTCGGGTCGGTAGTTTAGGCCTGCTGTGTTAGGCACCTAGAATCCGGCAATATACGTGAGTCTTGCTGGTCCTTTATAACTAATGTGGTCCTGTTAACTGTAGAGATTGAACGCAGATTTAATGAAGATGTATTTGGGTATATACTGGCTATTTTCAGGAAGTGCACCCATGAAATAGGCCCGACTGTAAGCATGCCTCCCTTTCATGGGCCTGCGACCTTCTCGGCGCAGGCATTTGTACCCAGTGCTGCAACCCTGAGAGATGTTTTCTTAAAAACCGATCGGGCCAACCCTGTCCTTAGCTCCTTTAAACTTTTTGGGTTTAGGGTTTAGGTAGTAGTAGTCTGAAAGTTTAACCTTGTATTTTCCTGGCTTCTTGGGGAAGTAGGCGTCGGGGCCCTGACGTTTTAGCCGACACGTTAGCTTTCCTGCATCCGAGGGCGGTGCTGTCATCCAAGTGATACATAAATCTGGCTAGTTTTCTAAATTTGGGTCCCTTTGTAGGGTCCCTTTTATAAGGGTGCCGTACTATATTGGGGACCCCAAAAAAGGACCCTAATTTAGAGAACTACCTATCTTGGACAATGGAAACTGGCACAATGAACCTCTAGACTGGGCCGACCTCTAAACCCAAATCCCTAAACGCAAATCCCTAAACGCAAATCCCTAAACCCTAATCCCTAAACCCTAAACCCTACGCCCTAATCCCTAAACGCAAATCCCTAAACCCTAATCCCTAATCCCTAAACCCTACGCCCTAATCCCTAAACCCTATATCCCTAAACCCTAACCCCTAAACCCTAATCCCTAAATCCTAAACCCTAACCCCTAAACCCTAACCCGTAAACCCTCATCCCTCAACCCTAAGCTGTGAGATTGTTGGTGGCAGCCACTGTTGCCAGCGGCGGCATGTATGGCCCGAAGACTTACTGGTGCTTTACCGGGGAGTGGTAGAGTGGATCTCTATAGTAGTCTGCATAGTCCCGATATAGACCCTTATAGAAACCCTCCTATAGTAGTCCCTATAAAAGCCCTTATAGAAACCGTAAACCCTAAACTCTAAACCCGAAACCCTCTATTCCCTCCTCCACCCTCCCTTTACGACTAGTAAGAAGAATAAACGCTAATCCCTCTGAGCCCTAGATAGACCCTAGAACCCTGAACCCTCTCAGTTTGGTAAGCCGCCCCGGAGTTGACTCCTCAACAGAGCAACTCGACAGCCACCTTCTTGAGCTAGGGTTTTGGGTTTAGGGGTTAAGGTTTGTAGGTTTAGGGTGTAGGTGGGCGTTAGGGTTTAGGGGTTTGGGTCTAGGGCTTTGGGTTTACAGTTTCGGATTCAGGTTTAGGGTTTAGGGTTTATCGCAGCACTGGCAGTTGCTATGGAGATGAAACGGCAATCAAGAGCTCACTTCATGCTCAGGCAGATGCGCAGCTATGTGACAGGACCTATTCTGCACCGTGGTGCTTCGTGAAACCCTAAACCCTAAACCCCAAACCCTAAACCTTAAACCCCAAAACCCTAAAGCTTTTTCCTTCTTTGGCCACCGCCTTGCAGCGATAGATTTGCCAGAGCCCAACCTGCCCATCTTTGGGAAACGTCCCTCAAACACTTCATGGAGGGTTTAGGGTTTAGGGTTTAGGTTCACCTACACGCTGGCTTATAGATCCAAACGAGAGGAGCTGCGATGGCTTTACTAATTGGACTTGATCAGCTGATTGCTGTCGTTCGGTCGCCGCCACCACTAGTGGCGCCTCCCCCCGCCCTTCCCGGCTTCCTCCAGTTGCTTAGTAAGTGGACTTAAAGAGTCCCAATATTTTATGGCCATGTACTTTCCAAATACGAGCTCATAGCTACTAATGGCCAAGCCCAGGTATCTACTTGGCGGATACTTTAACCTCCCATCCTTCAAAACCCTAAGGCCCTCAGGGTCCATGTACCATCATGTACCCAAACAGTAGATACTCTGGCCCCAAAGTACCCAAATAGGGACTACTTTAAGGCCAAAAGTATCTACTAGTTGGGTACATGGACCCTTCGGGTTGCTTTAACCTATATAAACCCTAAACCCGAAACCCTCCCATCGTTCAGAATCCTAACGGTTTAGGGTTTAGGGTTTAGGGTTTAGGGTTTAGGGACTAAGGCCCTAAAACCCGCAATGCCAGGCCAAGTTGACGCCACAGCGGAAGGAGTCCGGAGGCCAAGCCGCAAGCTCTCATGAGCTGGCGTCACGAGTCGTAACCCTTGTCCCTAAACCCTACCCTAATGTAGGGGCCTTAATAGTTAGAATAGGGTTTTGGGGGCTCCTTATTGTCGTTATACAGAGTATACCATACCCCAAGACCCTATTCTAACTATTCAGGCGTCTATATTACACCCGAACCCGGTGCCAGACTGCTGGCCGGTCTACGGTATGGCCTGGTTTGCTCGCAGCCACAAACCGCGACATTTTCGGGGCTCCTTATATCTCCTCATTGTAATCTGTCCAGTTGCTTTGGGATCTCATGTAGGTTCTGAAGTAGGATTGAATCGGGGCTCCTTATATCTCCTCATGTAATCTGTCCAGTTGCTTTGGGATCTCATGTAGGTTCTGAAGTAGGATTGAAGTTGGACAAATACACGGCTAACCTCCAACCAGAATGCCTACGGCGAACCCCACCCATCTTTTTCATCCTTCCAAGACCGAACATTTCCGGCTTTGACATGAAAGCAATCCTGCAGGAGGAGGAGGAGGCCGATGATCCCAAGACGGATCTTCCAGACCAGCATCCACCGGCGCCACCGCCGCCGGGGCCGCCTCCCTTTGTGAACTCAAAGGCTCCGCCTCCCACTGTGAACTCACAGATGCCGTCGTCGTCGAAGAGAGTTCACTTCCCGGGGGAGCCTGATGAGTCGAAGAACGCTGGCACGACTGAGCCCGTTTCGGCCCAGACCGTTGCGGAGCAGACTCCACAGGCGGGCTTTATTGCAGACCTGTTGAACATGCAAAAGCAAGCCGTGGAGCGGAGAAAAGCTTTTTCTTGCGTGGTAGTCTGGAGCCTCAGGTGTTTATGCCGCAGGTCTAAAGATGTTGGGGTTTAAGTGGTCCCTTCCAGGACCCCCCAATAGAGCCCCTATGGTTCCTAATAGTAGGAGTTTGGGGCATAATAGAGGGTAGTTGGGGGGTCTAGGTTGCGAGGATCTTTACTTGTAAGATACTTGGAGAATCTTGGAGCAGTACAGTCCAGACCATCGCCAGGTTTTCTAAACGCTAAACCCTCAACCCCTAAACCCTCAACCCCTAAACCCAAAGCCCCTAAAGGTTTAGGGTTTAGCGGTTTACGGTTACGGGGTTCAGGGTTTAGGGGTTTACGGTTTAGGGTTTAGGGGTTTAGGGCTTATATAGGGTAAAACCTACACGACCTTACAAGGATTTGGCGAGAGTTTGAAAGCCCGTATACGTAACTAGAGTTCCACGGTGAACTCCCGAGTGAGTTGGAACGGCCAAAGTTCTCGGATTCATTGTGCCCTGCGAATAGGGGTATAATGATAATGATGCTCCAACATTCTCACCGCCGGAAGCTCAAGAAGCAAAAGCTTCTCGAACAAAACCCTGCACCTTAAGCCGCGAAGCTCCCAGAGCCTCCCGGACGAAGAGACATCTGCGATAAGGTAGGGGCCTTAATATATATATATATATATAATTATAATAGGGTTTTGGGGGATAAGGTACGGGCCTTAATATATATATATATATATAATTATAATAGGGTTTTGGGGGATAAGGTAGGGGCCTTAATATATATATATATATATATAAATATATATATGTATATATTTATAATTATAATAGGGTTTTCCTTATTATAGTCTACATCGACACTCTTGGGGGCTCCCGTCCAGAAGGACGACCAACGAGAGCCCAGGCGAATCAACCGTAGCTCCTGCCCCTCAACAGGCCCTTCGCCCTAAGGCTCCATGTACCCATATAGTAGATACTTAGGCCTTAAAGTGCCTATATATGGACCCCTTTAAGGCTTAAGTATCTACTATATGGGTACATGGAGCCTTTGGGAAAAGGCCCTTCGCTGCACCAGGTTGAGATCCCTAAAAGTCCACGTACCCAAATAGTAGATCATTTTTCCTTAAAGTCTTAGTTCCCCATAATTTAGTAGTAATCTGAAACTTCAGCCTTTTATTTCCCTGGCCTATTGGCGAAGTAAGAAGTAGTCCCTATTTGGGGTACTCTTGGGGCCAAAGTATCTACTATTTGGGTACATGGACCCTTATACCCCAAACCTTATAGATCCTATATAGATCCCTTAAAGGAGCCCTTATGGGACCCTTAGTGCTTACTATTTGGGTACATGGACCCTTAGGGGATGACAGCAAACACAGTGTGGACATGTCAACCGCCCCGAGGCAGAACCGGAATCGCACGCCTGACACCCCCCCCGTCCAGAACCCTCTTGTGTAATCGATGTGAGCAAAAGCTGAGGCCGCAACGCCCCCAAAGTCATGATCTTCGGAAGTGCACTCCGGATGTCCGGATCTGGACCTCAAACGTTAAAACCCTAAATCCGAAACTCTGAAACCCCAAACTCATAAAACTCCAAGGCCCTGAGCCCTAACCTCTCCTCTCTGTCACATAGCCGCGCCGAGGCCGGGGACGACGGAGGAGGAGAAGAAGCAGCATGTGGCTCCTGGTCAGGTTTTTTAGGTTCTATAAGGGTTCTACAAGGGCTTCAACAGGGTTTCCTAAAACCCTAAAGCCTTAATCCCTAAACCCTAAACCCTAAAACCATAAAGCCCGAAGCACTAAGTTCATAGGGGTGTTGAGGTAGCGCTTCGTGTTTGGGAGCTTGGTTTCGGATACAAGGTGGGGGTTTCTGCCTTCGGCGCTGTTTTGGACCTCGGTGTCTGGTTTAGCGCTTTGAGTTTCGGGTTTAGGGTTTAGGGGGATTTGCGCTGACTGGGGTGTTGGGGTGTTGGGGAAAACTAAGCAAGACTGCGGTGAGATTGTTGCTCAAATCGGTGAGGCCCCCCTCGTGCCAACAACCGCTGTGGCCTGCCAGACCCCCGGCTGACGTCGCCTCGCCAATCTCGGATGCAACAAGTGTTGTCGGAGCTGCGATGGCCGTCGGCACAGCTCCAGGTGCGAGGCCATGCAGCGACATCGTGGACATATGATATGATCGCTGATGTGACTGCTAGACAGAATGATGAGAAGTATGAGAAGTGCCGTTGCACTGCCTGGGGACCGACATGCTGGCCATGCAGCCGCACTGTCTTCCATATGCCATAGACAGTGCCGGAGTGGTACAAGAGATTCAATGCGCTCAATATACATTGAAACCCCTGTATAAGAACCCCATCCCGCGAGAGTAGCCTACCCTTTCCATTACCACAGTTTCTGCCGGCTGAGGAGCTAGGGTAGGCTAAGGTTCTTAATCGCGTTCTTGTCCAGACATAGCATGTACCTAGAGAGCTGTCAGACACTAATTAGTTTTTGCCCCGGGGCGGCGTCAGGCTGGGGTGAGGGCGAGGTTGGTGGCAGGAGTGGGCAAAGGCAGAAACGAATTAGTGTCAGACACTAATTCGTTTTTGCCCCGTACCAGCGGCAGGCTGGGGTGGGGGTGAGGTTGGTAGCAGGGGTGGGCAAATGAAAAAGCGCATTAGTGTCAGACACTAATTCGTTTTTGCCCCGGAGCAGCGGCAGGCAGGGTGGGGGTGAGGTTGCTGGCAGGGGTGGGCAAAGGCAAAAACGGATTAGCGTCAGACACCAATTCGTTAAAGGCAAAATCGAGCTAGTTTCAGATACTATCACTAATTAGTTGTTGCCCCCTGGCAGCGGCAGGCGGGGTGGGGGTGGGGTTGCACCAACTGCCAACATGATAACCCTATGCCCCTGAGGTTCTTGTGTCCGGAGTTTTCATAACAAGCCAAGCCACAAGGAAACCACTTCCACTCAACAAAGAATAAGAACCTGTTCCCCAAAGCTAGGGTACCCTAAGGTTCTTAATTTTGAAGCAACTTGACTTTTTGTGAATCTCACCGGGGTAGGGGCTCAGGTTCTTAAACAGTGGGTTCTTATACAGTACGTTCACTGTATGTAGCGGCTACAGGCATACATAAGCATGTCCTTGTGTACTTATCTATAGGTGCACACACATGGTCTTCGTATCTACTGGTCAACCTACTGTGTTGGTCTTCCTCCACCTCTAGCCCAGAGAGCCCAATACCCCTTAACTAAGGAAGATACCTTAAATTATAGGGGACTTAGTGTTGTAGGGGCCTTAGTATTATAGGGGCCTTAGACTTATGGTTTAAGGTATCTTCCTTAATTAAGGGGTATTGGGTTCTCTGGGTAGCCCCTGATTCCGAACACCTCTGCGCAAAACGGGCCTAAGGTTGGAGGGCTCAGGACTGAAGACTTGGGCCAAAGTGTACCCAGAGAGCCCAACACCCCTTGAATCAAGGATTGTAGGGTAGGGCCATATGGACCCAGAGATCCCAATGCCCCGTTTTAAGG
Source organism: Symbiodinium sp. CCMP2456 (assembly GCA_905221635.1). Classification (NCBI taxonomy): domain Eukaryota; class Dinophyceae; order Suessiales; family Symbiodiniaceae; genus Symbiodinium; species Symbiodinium sp. CCMP2456. The sequence goes on from CAJNDV010024669.1 coordinate 60,817, forward strand.
AATATACCTTCAATTATAGGGGCCTTCATCTTATGGTTTATATAAGGACCTTAAACCCTAAACCCTAAACCCTAAACCCTAAGGTGTCGTCCACCATACTGCCGCCCTATGGAACCCTAAACCTTAAACCCTAGAAATTTACGCCTAAACCCCTAAACCGTACCTGGACCCTGAAGAACCAACCTTTTTAGGGTCCCTTATTATGAATTCTCCATACAAGTCCTTAAAAAGGTAGGATATTTGGGGATAAGGTAAACCTTAAACCCTAAACCCTACGCCTTAAACCTTAAACCCTAAACCCCAAACCTTCACTCAGGCTGAAAGTCACTTCTACGTAGCCAGCGCGGAGGAGGCTTCGGGTTTCCTGGAGCGGGTCGGAGAACTCAGCTTTTTTGGAGGGCCGGGGAAGGGGGAGGGGGAGGGGGGGGTAATGATTATAGTAAGGGTTTGAGTGAGTAGGAATTACAATTATTCAGCTTGAAGTTTTTTGGAGCTCTAGGATTGAGTTTGTGGGTTTTGGGTTCGTAAACAAATCATGCCGTAAGCCGAGCTCAGGAATGTGTACTGCAACTGAGGGGAAAGGCCTCATGCACTTTCCCTAAGGGTCCATGTACCACCCTTAAAGTAGTCCCTGTTGGGGTACTTTGGGGCCAAAGTATCTACTGTTTGGGTACATGGACCCTTATACCCCAAACCTTATAGAACCTATATAGATTCCTTAAAGGAGCCCTTATGCGACCCTTAGTGCTTACTATTTGGGTACATGGACCCTTAGGGTTTAAGACAGTTCTCTTCAATGCAATGTTGCGAGGCTCCCTGTCGGAGTCTTGGGAGTTGGGTTTTGTCTGGGGCTGTATAAAGGGCCTTCGACGCAAAATATTCCTTCTTGGATTCCACAATGGCTTCTGGGTTGATAGTTCAACTATCAGGCGATAGTTCGGCTTGCAGGTATAGGAGGTTTCAGGTTTAGGACGTAGCGGCGATCCCTAAATCCTAAACTCGTAAACAATCCTAGACTTGGCGAGAGGTCTCCGATTTGAGGTCATCTCTCCTAGTAGCAAAAATTTGCCCACGGAATCCCTAAACCCTATAAACCCTAAACCCCAAACCCAGAGGCAACCAGAGGTCACTGGAGGTCACTGCTTTTGATCTCTAAGAGATGCGCAGCTTTTGGCCAGCAGTTATCAGTGCCCTTATGTTACATTGTATTACCAGATCTAAAGCATCATGAAGATTTGAGTCTGCAAAAGCCAAAACCTCCTAACTCCTATCTCAAAATTATCGCCTATAATCTCTAACCGCCCCACCCCAGTACGCTAGACCATTTTGAGCTTTGCTTCTGTCGTTGTGGTTCTCCGAAGCCGAAGCTTCAGCCAATGATTGCATTTCGGGCTCTAGGCCCTCCAGGGCTCAGGGTTTAGGGTCTGGAGTTTAGGGTTTAGGGTTTAGGGTTTAGGGTTTGGGTTTAGGGTTCTGGAGTTTAGGGTTTTGGGGCCCAGGGTTTTGGGGTTTTGGGGTTTGGGGTTTGGGGTTTTTAGGGTTTGGGGTTTGGAGTTTAGGATTTGGGGTTTCGAGGGTTTGGGTCTAAAGGGTTTAGGGCTTAGGGTTTAGGATGTATCGATTGGATGATGGGGCCCATACTGGTTTAGGGGTAACAAAAGGGTTAGTATGCGAATCTTCGCCTCGGGGTATAAGGCCCATCAGGTTTTGGGGTTGTCGGGTTTAAAGTTTAAGGTCCCCTAACCCTAAAGCCTAAACCCTCAACCCTAATATAGGGGCCAAAATTACTAGAATAAATTTTCGGTGCATATTATGCTACAAGTATAATAACCCCCCCCGAAGCCTTATTCGAATTATTAAGGCCCCTACATTAACCCTAGACCCTAAACCCCAAACCCTAAACCCAAAGCCCTAAACCCTAAACCCTACACCCTAAACCCTACATTAACCCTCAACCCTACATTAACCCTAAACCCTAAACCCCAAACCCTAAACCCAAAATTATCTCCAGAGCTTCAGTATAAACCCTAAACCCCAGACCCTAAACCCTAAACCCTAAACCCTACATTAACCCTAGGCCCTAAACCCTAAACCGGTTCCAGAGCTTCAGTACCTCAGAGGTGAAGTCTCTCATCGACGATCCGCAGCACAGATATGCCATGGGGCAAGAGGCCGGTGACCACGGTTTAGGGTTTAGGGTTTAGGGTATTCTTCAAGGGTTTTTAAGGGGGTTTCGGGCTGCTAGGGGTTTAGGATTTTAGGGGTTTAGGGTTTAAGGTTTGGGGTTTAGGGTTTAGGGGGTTTGGGGTCTAGAGTTTAGGTTTTTGGGGGGTTATGCTTTTGGATTTTGGGTTTAGGGTTTAGGTATAGGGTTTGGGGTTCAGGGTTTTATGTGAGTCCTAGACCCAGCAGTGTGCTGGTTTAGGGGTTTCGGCTTTCAGGTCTTCCTCCTCTCCAACGTTGAACCCTAAAACCTCAAAACCTAAGCCAGGAAAGGCTCTCGAGTTTAGGGTTTCGGGTTTAGGGTTTAGGGTTTAGGGTTTAGGGTTTAGGGTTTAGGGTTTAGGGTTTAGGGTTTAGGGTTTAGGTTTAGGGGCCGCCACCCTCAAACGCAGAAGTTGAAATCCTTTAGGGGCCTCGGGAACTGGGAGAGCTGTGTTGAGGCTCCGTGATGCAATTCTCACATTGATGTAGTGTAGAAGCCTCCATAGTTACCAACATTATTCCGTAGGGTTCCTTATTACATTTATACAATATAACGTAGCCCAGGACATTATTCTTATTAATATAATAAGGCCCCTACACCCTAAACCCTTATTGCGCTTATAGTAGCCCTTATAGAACCCTTTAAGGAGCCCTAACAGGGACCCTAGTTTAGAGAAATACACCCTAAACCCTAAACGCAAAACCCCTGAACCCCTAATCCCTAAACCCAAAACCCCTATATAAACCCTAATCCCTAAACCCTATAACCCTGAATTCGAACTTATGAGGCTCCCACATTCAATTCACGAAGACCCGGTCTTGGGTCTGCTCAGCGCGGCTTCGGGAAGCTTTGGAAACCAAGCCTCAGCTCCCAGTCAATCCTGGGGTTTAGGGTTTAGGGTCTAGGGTTATGTTGGGGTTTAGGGTTTAGGGTGTGGGGTTATGTTGGGGTTTAGGGTTTAGGGTTATGTTGGGGTTTAGGGTTTTGGGTTTGGGGTTATGTTGGGGTTTAGGGTCTAGGGTTATGTTGGGGTTTAGGGTTTAGGGTTTGGGGTTATGTTGGGGTTTAGGGTTTAGGGTTATGTTGGGGTTTAGGGTTTAGGGTCATGGGGTTTTGGGTTTAGGGTTATATAGGGGTTTTGGGTTTAGGGTTATGTAGGGGTTTTGGGTTTAGGGTTATGTATTGGGTTGGTCTCCCTTGCACCCCAACTAAACTCTGTGGTGCCCATCTCCCAGTAACTTGCTATATGGGTATCTGGTCTCCTGGGTCAAAATAGCCTGAAACCCAAGACCCAAGCTCTAAGTTTTGAACCCCCCTTAAACCAAAAAGCCCTAAACCCCAACTCTCAAATCAACCATGACAATCAGGCAAAGCGTCGTGCCGAGGAATTTGTCAAGTCGCGCCGGAGTGCCCAGGGGCTTCAACAATCGATTTGTGAATTGACCCTAGAGTTTAGGGTTTAGGGTTTCGGGGAGCCCAGATACCCATGCATACAATAAGTTACTGGGTTATGGGCACTGCAGTGTTTCTATAGGATTCAAGGGACACTAGCCCACTATATGGGTAACTGTGCTCCTAGGGTGAGGTGAGGGGTTGTTGGGTGTTGGCTTGTGTCTTGTTCGGATTCAAGCACCGTAAGAAATCCGTGTGATAGGGCCATATGGAGTGTCGTGGCATGCGTCAAGTTTATGCGCATGACTCTCTGATTCTAGGTGCCTTCGCAGGTCGTTCCCACATTTGCAAAGTAAACTCAGTGCTCTGCGCTTGCCCAGAGAGCCCAATACCCCTTAATGGAGGAATATACCTTAAATTATAGGGGCCTTAATATTATGGTTTATAAATAAGGTATAGTCCTTAATTTAAGGGTATTGGGTTCTCTGGGTTCAGAAAAAGATGGTTTGCAGGTGGATGTCTCAGCGGTGTGGTCTATTCTATCTCGGTTTTTGGCGTGCGTCAGGATTGCAGCGGGCTGGGGGGGAGCCCTGAAGGCCCTAGAAGCCAAATCATCCTACATCTACATATACGCAGCACAGGACATGTGCGTATGTATAGAGGTGTATTGCTTACAAAAGTTATATAATATAATATATATATATATATAAGTACCTATGTATATATATATATATATATTTATATTTATTTATTTATTTGTTATTTATTACAGTAATTTGTTTATTTATTTATGTAGCATTTATGAGCGACCTCTTCAGTGGCTACAGCAGGGCCTGGGGCTAAGAGGTTGTGGCCTTCAGGAGAAAAGGATGGGACCTAAGAATGACGAAGCCGCAGTCGGTCTATGCCCTTGTCTATGTGGGTCAGTGATCCGGATAGGGTTTAGGGTTTAGGGTTTAGGGTTTAGGGTTTAGGGGGAACGCGGGTCAGAGATCCGGATACGGCTCAAAATGCCAGTGCTAGTGGACCAGGGGTGTGAGACTTGATTGGGGTTTCGGGGAAAGGGTTTAGGGTGCCCAGTCAGGGGGAAGCCATCCTGGTTGTCCTTATCGCCCTGATGGCCAGTTGTTATCAGCACCGGGAGCATTGTTGCGATGCACTGCCACATCACCACCGCCGGAATTACCATCTAGACCATGACTACACTATCTAAGCTTCGCCGCCATCAGCTGCATCACTTCTATCGTCGTCATGATCAGAGCCATCGCCTTGGTCGTCCTGATCGCGGCAGGGGGAAAAGGGTTGCAATGTGATGACCACGAGGACGAACAAGTTGAACAGGAGGACGATGAAGGCTCAAGGACTGCACTGCGAGGAACCCTGGTTCCAGGGTGTAGGGCCTGTAGGGTTTGGGGGCTATAGGGTTTATGGTCTTCTCGGTGGTACGTGGTGGGGACGCTTGGGCATTACGGCACACATTCCTGGAACATCAAAACGAGTGCTAAGGTATGTATTACCGGGAAATGATTATCGAGAAGTGCCCGTACGCAATCTGCAACCTCCCAGAGATTTATCCTCTGTAGACCCAGATGCCAGATACAGCGCGTTCGTGATATAGATAGAGCCCACTAACTCGGAGGCTTGTTTCTACTTGTACGAAGACAACCAGTCATCACAGTGGTCAGGAGTCGTTTCACGTAGCGGTAGTCATGCAAACTGCAGCAAGAACAGCTAAACAGTACAGGTGCAAACGGGAAAGTGTTATGATGACGATGATGATCGTGATGACGATGATGATGATGGAAAAGAAGCGGCAACACTGTTCTGAATCGGACAGCCCGTTAGCGGTCAAAATCGAGACAGTCATGGTCTAAGTGCTAAACCCTAAACCCTAAACCCTAAACCGCTAAACCCTAAGCCCTAACGTTGCTCAGGCCGGGGACAATTCCTGACTCAGCTGGCTGAACTCGGATGCGAGAAGCTGGCCCCAAGAGTGTAGTTTAGGGTTTAGGGTTTAGGGTTTAGGGTCTAGGGTTTAGGGTTTAGGGTCTAGGATTTAGGGGCGTACTACCAATCCAGGTGGACTTGGTTGGACATGATGCACCACTAAACCTTAAAAGCTAAGCCACATGAGTATGTTTGCTTGGCACAGTACCTCCATAACCCTAAACCTCATAGGGGCTCTCTAGGCTGTGTCGTAGCGCATGCGGACCGAGAGCGCCTGCGGTTAGACAAAGTCGCATCTTGGTGTCTAGAAGGGCATCCTACTACTGCGGATGGATAACCCTAACCCCCCAGGTACCTACTATATAGGGCCTTAGGGGCTCTAGTACCCTATATAGTAGGTACCTGGGGGGTTAGGGTAAACTCTGCAATATCCGTACGACGGAAGACAGCATGAATAAGACGGAAGACGGAAGACAGTATGACTATCGTGGTTCAGTAGACCTTGTGAAGCGGCAGTTGTGCTTCAGAGGACTATGCCATGGCATTGGTGTGGGGTTTATAGTTTTAGGCTTCAGAGTCAGGCCGTAGGTTCAGGAGGGAGCGAGTGCCAAGCCGCGAATACATCCCTAAGGGTCCATGTACCCAAATAGTAGATACTTTGGCCTTAAAGTAGTCCCTATTTGGGTGCTTTGGGGCCAAAGTATCTACTGTTTGGGTACATGGACCCTTAGAGTATTCTACAAGACGTCACCGCTTGGAGCTTGTGTTTTCCGACGTGCGTTTAGGGGCTTGAGACTCATGTTGTCGGGTTGCGGAGTGTCGGAATGTAACCCCTAAGCCCTAAACCCCTAAACCCTAAACCCTAAATCCCCAGACCCTAAACCCCTAAAGCCTAAATCCCCAGACGAGGAACAACCTCCCAAAGGCCCACCAGTCGAAGATCTGTAAGTATGTAGGGCCCTATGAGCATGGAGGGGAGTTGGCTTTAAGAGGGGGCAGACTGGCTTTGTTTCTATTAGGGTTTAGGGCATAGGCCATGAACCGTGCAGATCCTAAAGCCCATGCGCAGACTGGCTTTGTGGATTTTCTGACGCTGACGGTCTTCTTTCACGTGCTGATGGGTGCCGTAGACGAGGCAAAGAGTTTCTGGGCCCCGGTTACCCACGCTTTCAGCGTAGAAAGGGTTTAGGGCTTAGGGCTGTTTAGGGTTTAGGGTTTAGGGTTTAGGGCTGTTTAGGGTTTAGGGTTTAGGGCTGTTTAGGGTTTAGGGTTTAGGGTTAAAGGTCCAGGATCTGGAGCAACTCTACTATAGCACTTCTTAGGCCTGGAGCCAATAGCACTTGTGTAGAACGTGCTTAGGCACATCCGAAACTGTTCATGCATTAGAAGCATGTCTATACTTTTGTTGGAGGTGTCACGGCTTAGCAGGGGCGCACGAAACAGACCATCCCACCATCTAAACCTTAAATGGTGGTGTAGGGATTTAGGGAAGTTAGGGGTTTTGTTCAGGGGTTAGCGTCAAGTGAGAGGTTGCCGACTTCAAAGGACCTAGCCGGGCCGGGCGGGTGCCTTTAAAGACTTCTTGAAGGACCCTCTTTAATCTTCTAGGGGTCCTCAAGGGGTTTGGACTTTGGGTTTGTCAGGTTTATATGCAGATCACACCTCCTGAACCCGAGCTTGCGGTTGAAAGCGTGCAAAAACGACAGATCCTACGGTTGATGGACAAAATTCTGTATGACCTTACATACCTAAACTATGGGATTTATACTTGGGTCATGCAGGATTTTGTCCATCAACAGTACCACAAGCTTATTCCGGCTTGTGGGATCCCTCTATAAAAGATCCAACGAGAAGAGCTCCGGTAAACACCCGAGAGAGCCCGATTCTGGCTAGGGTTTAGGGTTTAGGAAGTCTAGCATTCAGGGGTTTAGGATTTGGGGTTTTGGGGGGTAAGTTTAGGGTTTAGCAAGCCTCAAAACCAAAGCCCCGACAATCTTTACCTCACATCCTTCACTCGTACTAAGAGGCGAAGTATTAAGTATGCTGGGAACCTAGGAAATAATCGAGTAGAGCAGAATTTAATATAGTGTCGTTTAGCAGAACATAGTGTAATGCAATATGATTCTAATGCAGATACCCCAAACCCTAAACCCTAAACCCTAAACCCTAAAAACCCTAAAAGGACACCCTCATGCTGAGCCCTACCCAAAAGCCCTGCCGTTAACCCGCCAGGAGCTTCCGGGATGTGGGTAGTTTTCCAAAATGGGACCCTGAACCCTAAACCCTAAACCCGGAACCCTAAATGGGATTTAGGGTTTAGGGTTTAGGGGCTTCCGGGATATGGGTAGTTTTCAATCATAGGGTCCCTTTCAGGATCCTTTTTCTGAAGGTGCCGTGCTATTTTGCGGGCTTCAAAAGGGACCCTAATTTACAGAAGTACCTATCTCCTCTGATGTCTTTCTTCCGGATGCCCTGCTCCTGAAGATCCTCGTGTGTTTAGGGTTGATAGGGTTTGTGGGCGTTTCGAGGCCTTGAATCGGCGCTGAGATGGCGGAAGTATGAGACTTCACTGTAGGTAAAGAGAGTTTCAGGGTGCTTTCGAGGCTCTACCACACCTTCGTCCTTCGTGATCAAGCCATTGGAATTGCGTGCGCTGGGTTTTGAAATTTAAGACCAAAACGGATCAAAGCAACCCAAGGCTCGAGCCGTTCCCCTGGGATACCAGGATCCATGTTACGAGCACAGGGCCACGACTGAGCCGGTGGTGACACGACAAAGTCGGCAATACTTGCTTCAGCTGGCGGCGATTCGTGGTTGGGACGTTTACAAAGGCGGCGTCTCAGGCGCCAATCAAACAGGGACGTGAGTACCCACAAGAACTATTCCGTGTACCATGTCCGGAGATTTGTACAGATGGGCTTTCCCGAAGGCTCCATAACCCGACTTCGTGCGGCCGAAAATAGGGCACCGTGGTAAAAGAGCCCTGACAAAAAGCAGAATCCCCAGAAATGGTCTTCCTTGTCAAGAAGCCCGTATAGAGCCCTCGTAAGGCAGTCCTACAACCTTTTCCTATTCGAAAACATGTTAGGAGCTTATTATTGACGGTTTAGGGTTTAGGGTTTAGGGTGACGCCTTTAAGCAGCCGTTACAAAGCCCCTTTAGCACGCCGTTCTCAGACCCTGTAGACTGCTCAAGGACCTTTCGAAAATCTTGAGCAACACCCTTTACCCTAGACCCCAAGCCCCAAATAAACTTAAACCCTAAACCCTAAGAGCCCTAAACCCAAATATACTTAAACCCTAAACCCCAAATCCCAAAACCCTAAACCCTAAACCCTAAACCCTAAATCCTAAACCCAAATACACCAAAAGCCCTAAACCCTATCTTCAGCAAGACCCCCCCGAGCTTCAAGCGGCGGTTTTGCGTGGTCGCGACAGGAGGCGCAGTGTCTTCACAACCTCTCCCAGGTCGCCGAGGCCCCCACAGGGTTTAGGTTTTCGGGTTTAGGGTTTAGGGTTTCGGTTTAGGGTTTAGGGGTGTTGAGTGCGTTGTGTTGAAAATTTGCGTTGAGAGTTTAGGGTTTAGGGGTTTAGGGTTTGGGGTTTAGGGTTTCTTTTATTGTTTAGGGTTTAGGGCTTAGTTGAAAACCTGGCCCACCCAACAACCTTAAGTACCCACTATTAAGGACCATAAGGGCTCGATTAAAAGGCCATTGGGGGGGTCCGGGAAGTTCGGTTGAGGATTTAGGGTTTGGGGTTTGGGGGTTTAGGGTGTGGGGGTTTGAGGGTTAGGGCTTGGAGTTTAGGGCTTGGGGCTTAGGGTTTAGAAGGGTTCGGGGTTCGGGGTTCAGAGGTCGGGGTGTTTGATTCTATCGAGGTGCTGACGATAAGTCCCATTCTGGGGAGTGTTTCCCTATGCTTCCTAGGACCTAGTTAATATGGGGGCCTTAGTAATTACCTATATTATTTTGGGGTTCCTTATTATAACTATAGTTAATATACCCCCCAAGCCCAACATTCGGACCCGAGACTCCTTAACGACCCGAAAATAAGGCCCCTGGAAGCGGTGGGCATAGGGTTCGTAGACAGCAAAAAAGCTCGGAAAGAGGTTCGGCTGGGCCGATTGGGATGCTGAGGGGTCTCGGACGCTGGTTCTGAAGATTGTTGTGGGGTCTTTTAAGTGTTTGCTGCTTTGGGGTTTGGGTGCTTGTCCGTGGAAACCCTAAACCCTGAACAGGAATCGTTTCACGTTTTGTTTCGGTGATTTCAGGCATAGATCGGGGGTTCATGGTGCTGTCGGAGTTGCCGGATTCACGGGCTTTGTGTTGGGTTTAGGGTTTAGGGTCATCCTACTGTACTGTTGTAGACAGTGTGGTTCTGTGCCGAGCTTGTTGAGGGTGTCTTATGGCGACTTAGACCTAAACCCTAAACTTCCTAAACCCCAAGCCGTAAGCTTGAGAGTTGAAGATCCTGTGAATCCCAAAGTGTAAACCTTCATAACCGCCTAAGGCCAAGTCTGCAGTGTGTTAGCCTGCACGGCTCTCGTTTAGGGTTTAGGGCTTTAGGGATTTGGGGGCTTTGGGCGTAGGGTTTAGTTTAGGGGGTTTATGGGCTTAAGGGCTTAGGGCTTGGGGGTTTGGGTTTGGGGTTTAGGGGCTTAGGAATTAGCGGGGAAGGGGGTTGGGTTTTTTGGGCTTAGCGGTTTGGGTTAGGGGGTTGGGGGTTTAGGGCTTAGGGTAGGGGGTTGGGGTTTAGGGGTTTAGGTCGAGTGTTGAAGCAAGAGGATCAGGACTCAGGGCTGCAGGGTCGGTGCTGAGGCTTTCTGGATCTTATAGGTACCCCAAGCCCTATAAACCCTAAACCCCAAGCCATAGACCCCAAACTAGCCTAACAACTATGGCATCCGCGACCTCTTGTGTCAACTTTCTTTCGAGTTCCACCTGAATCTCCATCGCTGGAACCCTCTTCTTGTCTTGCTTTGCTTAGCCAGGTCTCGCCTGTCTTCATTATGTGTTTGACAGTTGGGTAAAAGCTGATGCAGAGTGGACGAAGACGTCCGTCTACATAAACGTGTGTTCCAAGCACAGCAAAACACGACGTGGCGTCAAACGATGACTCGGGCGGAATTGGAGCACAAGCTGACACGAGAGATCGCAGATGCCATCGTGGGGAAGAAGCTGCAGAACGATCGCCAAAACCGATGGCATCCCGATGCCCCGAGCTGCGAAGCTGGACGCGCCCTAAACCCTAAACCCTAAGCCCTCAAAACTAAACCCTAAACCCTAAAACTAAACCCTAGACCCTAAACCGTGTTCTAGACGAAGACGCTGAGGAAGTTGTCGGTGAGGACTGGATTTCCAGGTTGTTGACTGTATCGAACCAGCAGAACGCCCGCAAAACTGCAGATGGCTCCCGCAAGGGCAGCAAAGCCAAGGCAGGCCGAAAAGGGAGCTAGAGGGCCAGAAGTTCCGGAGATGCCATAGGGTTTACCACCAAATTCAAAAAAACACACAGCCCCAAAACCCCAAACGCCTGAAACCCTATTTCGCCCCAAGCCCGAGAACCCAAAAAGCAGAGCGCCGAAGCCCCGACACCATGTCTCCGCCGCAACCCAGAGACTCCAAAACCCCTTAATTGAGAAGTGAAGTCATATTCGGGTCCGTACTCTAACTTCAGGAAGACATTCCCGAACTAGAGGGAATCCAAATCTGGATTTGGGGCTTTCTCAAGCAGGTAAGGAATGCAACTGCAAGCCTTAAGTTAAGGCCTGCAGTTGCATTCCGTACCTGTTTGCTCAAACCCTAAACCCTAAACCCGTTAATAAGGGGTTTCGAGGTCGCTAGCTCAAAGTGTTCTTTTCCGCCTGGAAGCCGTGTGAAGTCCAGGTGCCTTCTGCGACGAAGGGCCTCACACTTACTCTGTCCAGGTTTTGGGCTTTCGGGTTTAGGGATTTAGTATTGTTTAGGGCTTCAGAGTTTTTGGGCTTGGAATCATGCAAGGACTTGCCGCCATCTGTGGGACAGTGTGCGTTGACTTGTAAAGCAAGAAGCAAGAACATGGGATCATAACGCGGAAAATAGATCATGCGGTTGTTCATGCAGTTTACAACAATAGGTAGCCCGACAAAATGCTAAATGATAACAAAGAGATACACGAGAACGGATGAAGAGACTTCTATGGACTTTGCAAAAAGCCCTAAACCATAAACTCCCCAACTCCAAATCCTAAGTTGTCAAGCCGGAGTTGTTTCCTCAGGTTGCAGCATTCTGCGAATAAGGAGTTGGCTAGCTGAAGCAAGAGAGGCCTCAGCCCTACTCCAGTTAGCTTGTTTGCCATTCTCCAGCGTATCCCGAAAGCCTTTGCATCGGAACAGGTTTGGAAAGACTTCACGACCAGCCCCGAAAAAGCATGCATGAGATGGGCGGGATCCCACCATGTACAAGGGGTCGATGCTTTTGGATGGATTGAGAGGAGCAAATCAAGACCACCAAGACGGCCCAACTGTTTGGGCTCATGCGAGTCCCCACGGCCGATGTGTCGGTAGCCTCCTGGGCCTCTCTGGTCAAACGGGCATCTTCCTTGAGCCGGCAGGCAGAGCAAACATCAATGTCCGCATGGAATGGTTGTAAAAGCAAGAGACCGATGACCAATACTTGCAGCGAGCTCTCCGAGGGGCCACCACTCGTGGACTGGCCGTCTTCGGCAATCGCACTGCGGGGAGACACCCAGAGGTTGACGGAGAGACCCTCCTCCGCGTATGGAGCATCGGCAATGTCCTCAAGGAGTGGCACAGCCGCGAGCTTAATCAGCTCCTTGAACAAAGCCAGCTTCTCTCTCTCGCGCTGCCTGCAGACGTTCACTAGCAGTCCAACCGTAAGCCTTAAGCCCTAAACTTTAGATCCTGCGGCACACACCCTGGGCCAAGCAAACAGAGAAGTGCCTACGCAACAATAACTCGCAAAGGTGTAGGCTCAGGCGACTTGGTAAGTGAGTAAACCCTAAAACCCTAAACCCTTAACCCTTAGCCCTTAACCCTAACATCGAGGTGCAAGGAACAGCTTTACGGCTCAGGGCTGTGGATCCTTCCAATGCCCTACTGAAGGTTGACGGTTTACGGGCCCTTAAGGTGGATTTGGGGCCTAAACCAGAAACCTTTTAGGGTCCCCAGAGAACCCACTACCCCTTGGTTAGGGAATGTACCTTAAATTCTAAGGGCCTCAATATTATGATTTAAGGTTTTATTCCTTATTCACTAAGGGGTATTGGGTTCTCTGGGTCAGTGGAGTTTGGTGATCAAGGGTCCTAGAGGTGCTGGGGTGAAGACGCGCGGTTTGGGGCTGAAAGGTCTTTGGAGATCAGGTAGAGTTTTGGTAAAAGAATTAGGGTTTAGGGCTTAGGGTTTAGGGATTAAGGCTTCGGTAGGTAGCTTTGAACCTGTTAGGGCTTAGCTTTGTATAGGGTTATATAGATTCAGTGCCCTACCACAACAACAGATTAAGCTTTGTTGACTGATGAAGTTTACATCCTTCAATTTGGGTGTATATAAGCCCTCGATGCTTCCGGTCTCGGGGTGGTTAATCGAGGCCACCCCTAAACCCAAGGCCTTGAGTAAAAGCAGCAAGCCCTAAACCCTAAACCCTAAACCCTAGACCCTAAACCCTAAACCCTAAACCTTAAGCCCTAAAAACCTAGCCTGCAATGCGGTCAATGCAGCCGTTGGGGCATGTCGAAGTCCTCTCCCTGGTTTCTTGCCGCACGGCACCCCTGAAAGCCTGCAGCCGTAAATAAGCCCTACAACTCTATACCCATAGGCCTCATAGTAGTTCCTTTTTGGGATTCCCTGAAAGGATCCTGAAGTTTATATAAGCCACAAAAAGGAACTACCGTGGGGCCTACCGGGGCCCGAAAACCAAGCTTTCACTCCGAAAAGCCCTTAACCAGAAGCCCTGAAGGAAACCTGTTGAGCCAGGGACGTTTTCTGCACACACTCCGAGTCTACTACAGTGTACATCGCCTCAACAACGACGAATACTGCGGGCTTAGGAGTGTGGAGTGTGCAGGGTGCAAAACTTAGCGACCGACAGGTGTTAGAGAGGGCGAATAATTCCATACCCTTTCTTTTTCGATATATAGATGTACCAACCTGCCCCCAACGAAAACCAGTCTAATCATGAAGGCCCCGATATCAAGCTAGAGCTCTGCAGCAGCATCGATGTCAGTTTAGCCAGACCCACCCGACAACAGAAAGCTAGATGGCATGGTTCAGGGTTTTAGCACTTAGGGGATCAGAGATTAGATGAGCTATTTCTGACGGAAGCCCCCCAGCCCCACACCCTTCAAGAGTTCTTCCGGGGTTTAGGGTTTAGGGTTTAGGCTTAGGTAAACCCTAAACCCTAAACCCTAAACCCTAAACCCTAAACCCTAAACCCTATACCCTAAACCCTAAACCCTAAACCCTAAACCCTAAACCCTACATGTCGCAGAGTTGAACCCAGGCCAGGTATCGCCAGAGGCACCGGCAAGGGCTCGGAAGCAGCAGGTGTGTTGCTTCTGTTGAGGTTCAGCGCTTTGTGGAGCTTTGATCGTCATTGTCGGTTCTGTTTTGAGTTTGCGGTTGAGGGCATTAAGGCGCTTTGTGGTGGAGCTTTGTTCGTCGTTGTTGGTTCTGTTTTGAGTTCGGGGTTGAGGGTTATGGCTTCGAAGAGCATGTTATTGGGCTCCCTGTCCTACTTTGCTTTGCTACGGTGCGCTTGAGGGTTTTGTCAGCTCTCATCTACCAATGTAGGGGCCTGAATCATCAGCAATAGCACTCTCTTCCAGCGTAGTTTCTCGGTTCATTACATGATAGTACTTGAATGCACTAAAACTAAAACATCCCGTTCTCAGAATTAAAGTCAATCCACAAGAAACCCTTACTTGGAGACCCAGGACTTAGTAAGGGTTGTAAGTAGAGTTAGAAATACCCTAAGTGGAGTTTCCCTAACTATAACCCTACTTATCACCGAATTACTAAGTCCCCTGGGCCTCCAAGTAAAGGACCCTGAAGCCTAGATCCTAGACCCTAACCCTAAGGGTCCAAGTACCTAATAATCATATACTCTCCCAAATAGTAACCTACATAACTACAAGTACTATCCGAAACCTAAGTACCTGATTATTAGGTCGCTTTCCCTAAACCCGAAACCCTAAACCCTGAACCGCCTGAACCCTAAACCCTAAACCCTAAACTTTTAGGGTTTAGGGGGGTTAGGGCTCAGGGCTTGGAGGGTTTAGTCTAAGCACAAGGCTCCCTTTGATCGTGGCTACAGCATGTCAGGTGAGGAGAAGGGAGCTCTCCTCCATCAATGAAGAGGCGGGGTTTGGGGTTTAGGGTTTAGGGATTTAGGGTTTAGGGTTTAGGATTTAGGGTTTAGGATTTAGGGTTTAGGGTTCAGGGTTGAGAGGCCGCCCACGGTTCAGGGCTTAGGGTTCCGCACAGCTGAAGGATCGCGCCTCGGGGGCTTCTTTTACAATCGGATTACCTCCGGAGTAGGGAGTGCCATGGGAAGGACAGCTTCTGCCAACCGATCCCCTAGATATGAAAAGTTCTGGTCTGGATTCAACCGGACCCCTTTTCAAGTGAAGCCGGAATCAGAAGAGCTGCCAAAATTATACCTCGAGCCACACCCTGCTCACGAAGAGCCCTGATCCGCCAAGCATACATGACCTATAACTTGCCGCCTTGTACTCGTCGCAGGCTAGCGGCAGTTTGAGCACCCCAATGCATACCAACCGACAGCACGCGCCAGAATCCAGCGACGTCCGCGAAACCGTCTCCTCAAAGTCCGAAACCCTAAACCCTATAACCCTACCTCTCCTTATAGAACCCTTGAAGTGACCCATGATCGCCTACATTGTCCCTTAAAGGAACCCCATGGACAGAGACCTCCGGTCCTTCGGCCTCCGAAACCTCCAGCCCAAAAGTACTCCCAGCTAAACCCTAAACCCCTGCAAGCTTTTACCGTAGAGCTACCATAACCCGAAATCCTAAACCCTAATCCTAAACCCTGAACCCTAAACCCACGCAAGCTTTTGCCATAAGCCCAAACCCAAAACCCTAAACCTTCAGCTTCAGGGCTTGGGGCCTGAGTTCTACACCCGACGCCTTAAGTCCTAACCCCAAGCTTCCCCCTAGCGCGAGGGCTTTGACGAGCTCATCGCTGCCGTAACCCCGATGCAGCACCGCGCTTCCGAGGCCAACGAATGCAGCGGTACCATAGCGGCCTTAATGAATAGAAGGGGCTTTACCCATAGGCCCCAGAGTAGTTCCCTTTGTGGGGTTACCTTACAAGACTCTAAATATGAACCCCAAAAAGGAACTACTCTGGGGCCTGTGGGTAAAGGTGTACTACAGAAGCCTACATAATTACCTACATTATTCCTCAGAGTTCCTTATTGTAACCATACTATAAAGGAGGCCAAAACCCTATTCTAATCATTATAAGGCGCCTACATTGTTTCTATTCTGAGTTTGCAGGGTTGGGGGGGTTTCGATTAAAACGACGACAAGGCGATCCTGTTAGGATTCCTCCATGCTTCTATAGTACGGATATAAGGGTCTAGGGTTGAGGGTGTAGGGTTTAGAGATAAGACTAATGACGCTTTGGACACATGGCGCCTCCACCTGCTTCCACGAGCGGGTGGCAGACTTGCTGGATGTGCGGCACTCGACCTTGCTGCTCGGCTCGCTTCTCTTACACACCCACACACAGAGAAGCCATGCGCATTCTGAGACGGGGGCCGGGTGGCACTCTCGCTTACCAGAGAGAACGGTGTGGGTCCCACATCGTTTTGGGGGGCTACTTGGCTGCCCGGCCAAGAAGCACTCTCATAACCAAGCATTTCCCTAAGGGTCCAGATACCCAAATAGTAGATACTTTGGCCTTAAAGTAGTCCCTATTTGGGTACTTTGGGGCCAAAGTCTATACTCTTTGGGTACATGGACCCTTATACCCCAAACCTTATAGAACCTATATAGATTCCTTAAAGGAGCCCTTCTGGGACCCTTAGTGCTTACTATTTGGGTACATGGACCCTTAGGGTTTCTTCTGAGGAGTCCCCTCCCCGGGGCCTTCAGATCTGGTTCGAAGTGTGCGGCGGCCAGATGGAGTGTTGTGGTTTAGGGTTTAGGGTTTAGGGTTTAGGGTTTAGGGTTTTAGGGTTTAGGGTTTAGGGTTTTTGGCCCACTGCTGGAACACGACACTTCGCCTAAGGCTGTCAGGGTCTAGGGTTTAGGGTTTAGGGTCTGGAAAGTCTGAAGCAAGAAGTGTCCAAGCATTCAGGGAAGTTTAAACCTGTATGCTCCAAAGGTACCAACGTGCCCCTGAACCCTCGACCATTAACCGTAAGTCCTATCCTGTAGGCCCTTTAAACCCCAAGCCCTAAGCCTAAACCCATAAAACCACCCTAAGGGTCCATGTACTCATACAGCATATACATGGGCCCTAAAGTACCTAAACCCTAAACCCTAAACCCTAAACCGTTTAAAGCCCAAGTCGTAGCTCCTGGCCTGGATATTGGATTCGAGGCACTGCACCCCCACAACCTCGGCCTCAAACCTTCTACCCACCAGGATCTCGCTTGGGAGCCTTCTAAGAGAGCACTTCTGGTCCTTAGTAGTGGGATGTTAGGGTGACTTAGAGGGTAGTTGGGGGGGTCTAGGCAGGCTTCAGAGTGGAGGCTTTTTTGGGAGTTCCATGCGACATTTCGGGGTTAAGTGTTTAGGGATTATAGGGTTTAGGGTTTGGGGTTTAGGGTTTAGGGGTTAAGGGGTTCAGTGTTTAGAGTTTAGGGGGTTCAGGGGTTCAGGGGTTTCGGGTTCATAAAGCTGTTTGGGCGGGAAGCTCCATGCGTCTTCTATACTTATGCGGAAGCACCTCTAAGGGATGGCATAGCATAGGTATTTGGGTCCAAGACGATGATCTCTGAGGGCTTGCTGTGGATATGTACGGGACTTGGTGCGGTTTTTGTTTGGTTCAAACCCTAAGCCGCAAAACCCTAAACCCTGAAGCCTAAATTCGCTCTTCCGCTCCTAAGGAAGTGCTAGAGGGGTTTTATCTATGCGGGGGTCTTCAGACAGTCTAAGGCTTGATGAGGAGGGTTGGGGCTTTGGGGACAAGGGGTGGGATCCTAAACCCCAAACCCCAAACC
>CAJNDV010024669.1:94915-105601 GCA_905221635.1 Symbiodinium sp. CCMP2456
GGTTTAGGGTTTAGGGTGGCTTTTGGCCGGGAGGGTTTCGGGCCATTGCCGTTGGTACAGGGTTTAGGGATCAGGTTTGTTGAACTTATGTTTACGGCTTGCGGGTGCAGAGGTGTTTAAGGGTTTATATTGGAATTAGAGGGGCCTTAACATTGATTGTTCTTTAAAGTCTATGTCTTAGTTAAGGGCTATTGGGCTCGTTGGGGAGAGGTCTTCAGAGTAGCATTCCGGGCTAGGGGTTCAGCCCCTTTGCACAAACTTTAAGGGTCCAAGTACCTAAAATTCATATACTCTCCCAAGTAGTAACCTACATAACTACTATCCGAAACCTAAGTACCTAAACCCTAAACCCTAAACCCTAATCCCTAAACCCTAAACCCTAAATCCCTAATCCCTGAACCCTAAGTACCTGATTACTGGGTCCTTTGGACCCTTGGGGAGATAGCAACACCCAGAAGACACGGGAAAACGGAGGTTTTAGGGTTTTCCGTTCCTTTTTTTTGTTTTGGAGGGGGGGGTCATATAATAAAGTTTCGAGTTTCGGATTCTTTTGCATCAGACCTTCTGTCCCAACGGGAGCAAAACCAAGGGAGCCAACTACAGACCCGAGAGAGCTATGAGGATACTCATTACAAGGAGCCCCCCCCGCCACCACCGCCCCTCCCGCACAAGCACAAAACAATTGAGACACCCCACAGCACTATAAAGCTTTCTAGCACCATAAAACCCCACTGCAAGGCCCTGACATGTGTACAGACTCCTTAGGCTATGCACGAAGACCTTCATGGTTCCTGTAAGGGTTCCTATAAGACGATAAGGGCCCGAAAAATTCTAACCCCGAAGCAAAAACTCACACGGCAGGGCCACAGGCAGCTCGCAATGGCACCTTCCCAACAGCCTCTACCAGAAGCTCGGCCTTAAATGCGTCTCAGGGTAAGCCCTAAACTCTAACACCCTCAAGCTCTCAACCCTAAGCACCGAAAGCCTTAAAGCCTCACACACTAAACCCCCAAAGCCCCAAAACCTCTAAATCTTCAAGCACAGCAACAGCTCGCCCTCCTGGGGGCCTTGACACAGAAGTTGAAAGCTCGACCTTTAATTAGTGCCTATTTCAGAAGCCTCGGTTTAGGGTTTAGGGTAGTTACCTAAAGGCTCCCTGAGGGTTCCCCAGTATAAACAGACTATGAAGGAGCCCAAAGCCTAGTCTGTTGGTTTGCGTTGGTCTCGGCCTTCCTTTTGAAGTTTTGAAAAGCCTCGGTTCGAGCTTCGGGATACAATGTAACACGACCCTATGATGGGCTCCTGTGGTCAACTCTAGGTAGGCCTTTGGGAGAGTTGATATTTCCTGTATATTGGGTCTAAGAGGATCTTTTTACCGATCTCCTATGGTCCAGCTTCAGAATGAGAGTTGAACCTACCACTTGAATAGGTATGGGGAAGGGAAACTTGTTCACTCCTCTTCTGTATGTTTCTCGGAGGGGGGGGGTCTTGTTCCCTTGTAGGATTGTAATTGGCCATGCGGGAAGAGGAGTCCCGATTGTTTCCTTCACAACTTCTGAACACAGAAACATAAAGGAGTTAGTTATGCCTATAAGCCCTAAACCCTAAACCCTAAACCCTAAACCCTAAACCCTAAACCCTAAACCCTAAACCCTAAACCCTAAACCCTAAACCCTAAACCCTAAACCCTAAACCCTACCATAACAGCCCTCATGTCTCCTTATGCGGCTACCTCCAGTTTCGTATACCCTTGCCCTCTAGATCCCACGAAAACCTGATCTTAGGAGCACCGTGCTCAACAAGGAGAAGGAGTGGATTTAGGGCTTCGGGGTTTGAGACTTAAGGGCTTTTGGGGCTTAAGTCTTTAAGGGTTTCGGGTTTGGCATTGTGGACTTCGGGTCGTCAACAAAGCTTGCAAAGGACACCGGAATTCTGTACACGGTATTCTTTCTTTAGAAAAGTGCGAACTGCGACCTATCGCAAGAAATCAAGTATTTGAAGATTTTGGCAAGTAAAATCGCGTCCACAGGATGTTTTCAAACTTAATTCCACAAGGAGCACGACAAGATAGCTTCTTCGATGCATTCAGTGCAGTCATCAGTTGGAGCAGAAGCATTGAATCGTCAGCGCTTTTTGCGTTCAGACTTGTTTAGTCGGCTTGTGACCTTGAAGCACCAGTACTTCTGATGTGAAGAATAAAGATTGAGAGTTCCGGCGATTAGGTTGAAAGCTGCGTCCCGGGTGACCCTGCAATTCATAAACACCAGCACAAGTGCCAGGTATTTTGATGTGAAGAAACATTTAGAGTTCCAAGTTCGATTAGGTTCTAAGTTCTAAGCTGCATCCCGAGTAACCCTGCAATTCCTAAACACGGTGTGTCTATGCTTCAAGAAAAGCAGTACATCTTCCAGGATTTCATCAACACAGTACTTCAGTTCATTTTACACAAGCTTCCTAGCGCCGGCATTCATCGGCGGTGTCAGTAGGGGCAAGAGAAGACAGATCCATAAACCCTAAACCCTAAACCCCTAAACCCCTAAACCCCTAAACCCAATGGTCTGAGGGCCTTCGAAGATGCGGATGCGCAGCTGCCGGCTAGATCGAACAAGCCTTTAGGATCGCTCGTAACTACAACATCTCACCTGGTTCTGATTTGATATTCAACCTGAAGGAGTTAAAGCGCGAATTGAGAGCGGTCATGGACTACGAGCAGCCCAAAGAATCCTGAGGATCCTCATGATGGGGTCCCATCACTCGGAGAAACCAGGCGCTCACTTGGCCCGCAAGCTCCACTCCTGTGACTCAGATGCAACTTGCAAAGAAAGCGCCCTGCTTTTGCGCTGCGGACATGGTCCTGAATTCGATTGAAGCGTGGACTGGTGAGGCGCGAGCAGCCTGGGACGAGAAAAGGGATGTGTTAAACAAGACGTCGCCCCCGAGGAGATGAAGCATGCACACAAGAACAACCTCATGGTTCTTAGGACCTCGCCATCAAGCGTGAGTATATGAGGAAGATCAGGTGGTGCACTTGACTTCCCCGGAGTGTGCAGGCGTGGCACAGGATGTGGAAAAGCAAGGCAAGGGAAAAAAAAACATGTCCAGCTACACTGTCTCTTCCGAGATCTTAGGCCTGGACCTTATAACATTTCAGACCCTAATTTAGTCCCCTAAATAGTAGGATCCTTATTATAAGGACCCCGAAGTAAGGTGCCCCTTGTTTTCGGAAACTTCCATCTGTATCAGAAGTCCTGGGACTGAACGGAAACTTGCAGGACGCCAGCCTGAGTCAGAAAGGCATCATGCTCCCTGCAGAGGCCCGGAGACGGTAAAAGCTTTTAGGGTATAGGGTTTAGGTTTTATAGGCTTTAGGGGTTTAGGGTTTAGGAGAGTTTAGGGTGTAGGGTTCACGGTTTAGGGTTTAGGGTATAGGGTTTAAGGTTTAGGGTTGGTTGGGGTCTGGGGTTTTTTGGGCTGACAGGGTTTAGGGGGTGTGGCTGGCAGCAGGCTTTCCTTCGCGCATCGCAACAGAACTCGGTCAAGAAGTCACTTATTCGGTGGTTCGGCTTCCGGGTTTTGCATCTCTGAACACCGAAGTCCCTCCCCTACACCTTATAAACCCTAAACCCTAAACCCCTAAACCCTAAAACCCTAAGCCCGTTTAGGGTTCAGGGTTTAGGGTTTGGAGTTTCGGGTTTAGGGTTCAGGGATGCTATAGGAGCCCAAATAGTTTCCTATGCTATTTTGGGGGTTCCTTATTACAAGTGTAGAATAATGTACCCCAAAACCCTATTCTAACTATTAAGGCCCCTACGGGGTGCTGGACCTATTTTACTAATCCTGAGACCTGAAATCCCAAACCCAGATTGGCCTACAGACCCCTAATATAGGGGCCTTAATAATTACCAACATTATTTTGAGGGTTCCTTCTTCTATTTATACAATAAAGAACCCCAAAGAACCCCAAAACCATACTCCAATTATGAAGGCCCCTACATTCTTTGTAACAGCCTAAGCTCTCCTAAGTCCCTAGAAGCTTCAACGGAAAGCCTGCAACCCTACGTCAACCCTTCACCATGGTTCTCTGAACCTAGGAATAAGGGTGCAGGGTTTAGGGTTGAGGAATTTAGGGTTTCGGGAATTTAGATGTCTCTGAGCCTGACGGCCACAGCGATGCAGCCGTTCCGTTTTCACGTGAGCAAGAGGAGGAGATCCATTTGATCGTTGGCGACGGATGACGCAAACTCGCAGTTTCGCCGCGCGCTGATCGCTTTGCGAGCCCTTCGACAGGAAGTTTGTCGCGTTACTGTGGCACCACCGCCACACTGCCGTCGGAGATGGACGGTGACCTCAGTTTCAACTGTGCAGCTTACTGTTTGCTTCATTCGAGGCCTAAAGCAGCACCTTACACAGAGACTGCAGAATTCCAGAACCAAAGAACATTCCAAAACCCGAGTACGCTGAACCCCAGAAAGTTGGAACATGGATTTGTGATGACTAGATCTCATATGCCTTATGCCTTACTTTAAGGGCATCAAGATAGTCATGTTCCAACTTTCTGAACCCTAAACCCTAAACCCTAAACCCTAAACCCTAAACTTTCGGATGTTGTAGCTCAGGGCGATTCCAGCCTGTGGGTTGCTCCTGCAAGAGCCTGAGCCCCTCAATCCGAAGTTGCAAACCGTGTCCCGAAGGGTCCATTTACCCAAACAGTGTATGCTTTGGCCCCAAAGTACCTATATAGGGACTAGCTTAAGGCTGAAAAGTATACGATTTGGGTACATGGACCCTTAGCGTGTAGGAGTTTTAGAAAGAAGCGGGACCCGATTATATCCGTGCATCCTGGTAGAAAAGGATCGCAAGCCATAGGACCTTGCAAGAAGAATTTCAGAAGCCCCTACGGAGCTCGGGAGCGGAGTGGAGTCATCCCGAAAAGCCCTAGACCCCAAACCCCCAAAACCCCTCAACCCCTAAACCCGAAACCCTGAACCCCCAAACTATAATTAAGCTAAACCCTAAACCGTTATCGTGCGTCTTCCGTTTCTTTTCGCTCGGCTGTCACTGTGGCTCTGCAAAATTAGAGCTTGGGTGGGTTTTGACTGAAGTAGGGTTTGCGTGACTTTAAGGTTTAGGGTTTAGGGGTTTAGGGTTTAAGGGTTTAGGGGTTTAGGGTTTAGGGTTTAGGGTTTAGGGTTTAGGGGTTTAGGGTTTGGGGCTTTACTAACTTACGTTAGGAGTATACTCACGAGGTCCCCAGTTTCAAATTTAACCAAAACCGCACGAGGCCAGAGCGCTCCTGTGCGTTGACTGCGTGACGGAGGCAAATGAGTTTCTGTCTTGTCGGGCTCCAGGGAGTTATAGGGTTCTGTAGTGGTATGAAAACATGAGAGTTATATTATGGGGTTCTGTAGTGGTGTGAAACGCCTAAACAACTAAACGACTCAAATCATTGCTTTCTTTGTTTCCATACGTACCGGTTTGTTGATCATTTCATCTGGGCTTTGCGGGTTTGGATGCAAATGGCGATCTGGGACTTAAGAGCATTCAAGGAGTTGATGGGTTAAAGTGGTAGGTTGATTTGAGACATGGTAACAGATAGGCAGAGTTTATAGATTTATAGCCGTCGATAGGTGATGCACGTTCTAGGTTTGACGGTGTATGTTGCATGTCTCAGGATGTCGGATATACCTCAACCCACCAAAACCTTTTTTTTGTAGGGCCTCTATAGATTCCATATCAGGGTTTATTAGAATAGCCTACGACAAGGTAGGTGTTGCTAGTAGGTTAAGGTAGGCTTTAGTTTCTAGGCTTCAACGGTAGAGTTTCAAGTTCTGACATTTTAAATTGGTTGGGTTTGGTTTCCTCTGTTCGGAATTTTGAAGTTTAGGGTTTGGGGGTTGAGGGATTTAGGCTTTCGGGTAACATGAAACTCTTGCTGAGGAACAACATCCGTCATTCCCCGCTATGAGGCGTAACCATATTTTCATATACCTCACACAAGTTATGCTAGTTCTGGTCTTTGGGGACATGCGGAATTGGTCGGCACCCTGATTCAGGGCTTGTGCGATAAGCACTTTCATGGCTTATGACTTTGGGCATTTATTCAGCTGGCAGCACGTTGACAATGGATCAACGCAGCTGAACAACCCCAAACCACCCAGCCAATCCCTGTGCAGCAGCACACCACAGAAGCGACAGAAGCGGGGCCCCAAAGCCGCAATCAAGGAAATGTCTGCTCACTTTCGTCGTGCATCTCTCGTAAGGATCCCGTCTATACCCGGGGCAACTTTTGAAGCCCCTTCAGCCCTCTGAGAAAATGGGGCAGGGATGGGTAGTGATATCCCCGTATCGTCAGATATACGACATAGCCCAAACACCGATTAGGCATGGAAGCCGTTCTATTCGTTCTTGATTGATGTTTACCTAGTTCTGGCTGCACCAGATTGTATGGAAAACAAGCGACAATAATATTTCATAAGATATAAGGACCCTACTTGCAGTGCCCCCAAACCCTCAGCCCTAAACCGCAAACACACCAGATGGCTACCCCGGAGCTCGCATCCATGGCCGTGGAGAGTGCGCTGGGCGTGTCCGCGGAGGACCTTCTGAAGGTTCGCCGGAAGGGCTTGGTTTGTTTAGGGTTTAGGGTTTAGGGTTTAGGGTTTAGGGTTTAGGGTTTAGGGGCTTGATCGGGTTTTTGTTAAGGTCTGAACCGGTCTTTGTCCCTAAGGGTTAAAGGGCTCAAGGGCGTTGGGGGTCCTGGGCTTTAGAGGGGTCACGCTAAACCCTAAACCCTAAACCCTTAACCCTGCCATCAGCGACAGCTGAGACGCTCAGACTTGAAATACGGCCCAGACAAGGCAAGGCTCAGGCCTTCATAACTTTAGGTAGATTCCTTTATTTTGGGGTATTGGGGCCCTAGACCCTAAACCCTAAACCCTAAACCCCGAACCCTAAAATTGTTTAGGTATATTCCTTTTTTCAGGGGTATTGGGCTGTCTGCATTTACTGTGGGTCTCACGATTGAAAAGAGACTTGGACGGGCAGAGGAGAGTCCCTGGTGTTGGGTTTAGGGGTGTAGGGGTTTAAGGGTTTAGGGTTTAGGAGTTTAGGGGTTTAGGGTTTAGGGGTTGAAGGGTTTAGGGGTTTTTAAGTTGAAGGGTTTAAGGGTTTAGGGTTTAGGAGTTTAGGGGTTTAGGGGTGTGGGTTTAAGGGTTTAGGAGTTTGGGGTTTGGGGTTCAGGAGTTTAGGGTTTTAGGGTTTATGGTTTAGGCGTTTAGGGTTTAAGAGTTTAGGGTTTAAGGTTTAGGGTTCAGGCGTTTAGGGGTTAGGGGTTTAGGGGTTAAGGGTTTAGGGGTTTGGGGTGTAGTGATTTAGGGTTTCATGATATGTCGAGGACCCTAAGGGCCCATGTACCCAAATACTAGATACCTTGGCCCCAAAGTACCCCAAAAGGGACTACATCTAAGGCTAAAGTATCTAGTATCCGGGTACATGGCCCTCTAGTATCTGGGTACATGGCCCTGAACCCTAAACCTTAAACCCTAAACCCTAAACCCCTAGAGAAAGTACAGGGCAGCCCCACATGAGCGAGGCAACCGCTCCGGCGCGCTCAAGGTCTCCAAGTCCCCATCCCAAGATTTAGGAGTTCATGTCGGATGTAGGGTCCACCCATAGGTCCCATGGTAGTTCCTTGTTGTGGCTTATATTTAGGATCCTATTAGCTAATCCCAAAAAGGAACTACTATGGGGCCTATGGGTATAAATCCTAAACCCTCGAAACCCTAATCCAACGCGGCGGCAGGCCTGTTGTAGAAATAGACTCGACCGTCCTTTAGGGTTTAAGGTTTACCTATAGTCTCCATTGTGGTTCCTTGTTTTGGTTAACCATATAAATAAAACTATGTATTTATTTTTATATATATATATATATTGTGGGATCCTAACCATAAAATTAGTTAATCCAGGAAAGGAACTACAATGGAGACTATAGGTGAATCCTAGACACCCCCAAACCGTAAGCCCTGAACCCTAAACCCTCCAAACCCTAAGCCCTAGATTTTAACCTCGCTTTGGACTGGCTCAACCCGACCAGGGCGAAGCCACCTTGGCTGCTTAGCTTTCCAAGGAGTTTTTGGTATGGGGCTGAAGCCTATAAAATCTGAATATTTAAACCTGAAAATGGTCGGTTTTATAGGGCTTGGGTGAGGCTTAGGCTTTCGGGTTTATGGATTTGTGGTGTGGAGTTCAGCGGTTTAGGGCTTCGTGTGCCGATTTTGCATGCAGGGTTTAAGGGCGGAATTTTGGGATAAAGGTATACCCTACCAGAAGCCCGTCTGAAGCAACTTCTTTGTAGGGCCCGCATGAAGTCTTTGAGAGAGTTCGTGCTTGGTAGATTATCGTAGGGCATGGAGTTTAGGGTTCAGGTTTTATGGCTTGGGCTCTAGGGGCTACTGCGTATAGGCTTTTTGTAATCGAGGGTTTGAGGTGGGTTTGAGCTGTGGGGAGTTTAGGCAGCGTTGTTCCTTGGAGGAGGATGCTTTTGGGGTCAGTGCGCAGATTTCACGCACATAGACACAGTTACATGTCCATGGTTATGACTTGTAGTTAGAGTTTAGGGCTGGGAGCAGAGTATTGAAAAGCAAGGAAGATGCGGCCTAACATACGTACAGAGCCCACGTAGTAAGATGAGTCTCATTAGGATCCCTAGAAGAGGCGTTCCCAATTACCTGGTTTCCTTGTGTCTTCTTATATCAACCTTGAAGCATGTAGGTAGCTCTCTATAGTAGGGTCCCTTGTCTGTCAGCCCCCCAAAATAGTGCGGCAAAGTGATAAACAGGACCCTAAAAGGAACCCTAGTTTAGAGAACTGTATACACCGACCCTAAACCCTAAGCCCCGAAGCCCCTTTACCCTAAGCCCCTAAACCCTAAACCCCTAAACCCTAAGCCCTGAACCCTAACCCCTAAAGCGTAAACCCTAAACCCCTAAACCCTAAACCGCAAGGTATTGGAGAACTGGTACCACCTGCTGCCGGCCAAGCTTTCGAAGATGCCCCTCGCTCAGCGACTGTCAGCACGCCTACGGGGATCAGTGTCACATCAAGTTTGTATAGGGGTCTAAATGAACGCTCAAATACTTAAAAGTGCTACTTCGGGGGCTCCTTACACCGAACCCAAAGGGTCCAAGTATGAACATGGTAGCTACGTTGTAGGTATTTGGGCCCCCAAAGTATATACTATGCTATAACTTGGACCTTTGGGGGAAAGTATAAGATACCCTTATTCTAATTGCTAGGGCCCCCATATTTGATCTGAACCGGCCGTTACAGGAACCCTTGGAGGGAGCCTTACCCTTAAAGGATCTTAAAGCCCCATTATAGATTATAGGTGGTACCTCCGGGCTCAGCATAAGGGGAAGAGAGTGCGCAGCTTTGCAAGAGGAAGGGAAGCTGCCAACCCAAATTCAAGAGCCCGCCCCAGAATTTCGTTTGTTGATTGCTATTGCCTGCTGGCAAAACCGCAATTCTAGGCCCTACGGTTGATGATATAAATCCTGCATTAGCCATAAAAGGAACATACCATAGTTCCCATAGTTTAGGGTCCTTAGGTAATGCAGGATTTATATCATCAACAGTAATTGAGTTGTTTTTTGACTTGCTCGCGGGTCTAACGCCCAGACACAAGGTTGGCGCAAAATCCGGGAATTCTCCGGGGATCCGTTGCAGGTTTCCTCAGGGGTCTAGGGTAGAAAATTTGAGGCTCCTTAAAAGGCTGAGACTCTAGGGTTTTCCTCAAGGGTCCAAAGGACCCAATAATCAGGTACTTAGGTTTCGGATAATTAGTACTTATGTAGGTTACTATTCGGGAGGGTATATGATTATCAGGTACTTGGACCCTTAGGGTTAGTTGGTTTCTATTGGGGAAATTCCGGGAAACCCTGGCAAGATCCGGCCTGAAACTCCCCTAAACCCGAAACCCTAAACCCTAAACCCTCGCAGAGGCTTGCAAGTGGCGACTTTGTCGACTCCTGCCTGGCAGACTTTCAAGAGGTCTCAAGGGTTCGGGGCGATGGGGCCCCTAAACCCTAAGCCTTCAGGGGGTTAAGGGTTTAGGGTTGGAGGTTTTCATGCTTTTAATTACAGTTTCGGACTATGGGATTGACTCCTCTAGGATTTTAGGGGGTTTAGGGCTTATGGTTTAAATAGGCGTTAGAAATGTCAGGAATCCTATAGAGGGCTTGGCTTGTTCACATTGCAGTGTCCCAACCCACTCAAACCTAAACCCGGCGATCTCAGAGTCTCATTTGTTGGCAGCTTTAATGCGATAGGAAAAACAGAATGGATTGCCAATATGATTCCTTTGGGTTCCTTATTAAAACCATATTGTAGTACACCCCAATACACTTCTGATTATACTGGACCCTGGTCCGTTGAAAGAGCGTTGAAAGTTTGGGCGTGGGTTTGGGGTTTAGGGATAAGGGACTCCGATACAGCCAGAGACTGGGATGTTGTATCGTATAGGGGGCCCTGCGATACATCCTAGAGGGTGGAAGTATCCGCTTCTGAAGACCACGCAGATCCTTCGATAATTTACAGACGGAACGAAGATCATCCCCCCACCCCTCAGAGTTCTCGTTGTGTGGTTCCTGTGGGATGTCTTGCGAAGTTTTGGGATATATATATATATAT
>CAJNDV010024669.1:105662-117184 GCA_905221635.1 Symbiodinium sp. CCMP2456
ATATATATATATATTATGATATATATATATATATACATATATATATATATATATTTTTATTTATTTATGTATTTATTTATTTATTTACTTATTGATTTATTCATGAAAATATAAAAGAAAGAACTTCTCTCAAAAGTAGAGTCGGTATCCTCTAACCTTTTGTGGGTATTACGACCCGAAAGGTTTCCCTTTTCTTCTCCTATGATACTCGACAATTACGTTCTTGATTCTGAAACCCTAAACCCTAAACACCTAAACCCTAAACCCAAACCCCTAAACCCCTAAACCCTAAAACCTTAAACCCGAACCCCTAAACCCTAAACCCTAAACCCGAACCCCTAAACCCTAAACCCCAAACCCTAAACCGTGAAACCTTCCCAAAGCAGAAACTCTCTGCCGCTCGCAGGTGTCGGGCGGTCGGCAGCTGGCCATAGAAGATGCTGCAGCGCCTCGGTTGTTTAGGGTTTTTAGGGTTTAGGATTTAGAGATTTAGGGTTTAGGGCGTAGGGTTTGGGGTTTAGGGGTTTAGGGTTTACCTCGACCCCAATTAACCTACCTTTCTAGGGTTCCTTATTATCGTTTCTTTATAGAAGTCCTTAAAATGGTAGGTTCTTTGGGGTTAAGGTAGGGTTTAAGGTTCAAGGATGTGAAAACATGTGAAAACGGTTTGGACATGTTTAGGTGGCTTTAGCAAGAGTTGTAGGGTAGGTTTCATTGGGCTGACGTGCCTTGCGGTTCCAGGCAGCTCAACGTCGCCACCAAGGTTAGGACAGAGTGTTGCTTTTTTTACCTAGCCTCGGGGCTAGGGTACTGTTTGGTGCAGGGTGTGGGGTTTGCAGCGTTCGATTCCGATTTAGTGTCTCTGAAATTTGGATCGGGCCTATAGAGGATCAGATACTGCATGGAGGCAATATTGTGCCCGAACGCAGTGGAAGCTGGGTTTAAGTGTGGTTGGCCATTTGCCGCTTAGTCTGGAGCATCATGCTTGCGCAATTGTAGCATTTTAGCCTTACAAGCTTATAGCTTGCTCGTCCCATGAGCCCAATATACGCCTTAATTAAGAGGTAATTATGGGGTTCTCCGGGGAAGCAGCATGGTTTGCGCTAGCATTCTGCGCTTTTAGAGCCTCATTGCCCAGACCATGGTTTGCACGCTGATCAACGGCTTGCGCTGCGAACCACCGCTGAGCGTGACCGAGGCCTCTTGCAGGTGTTGTTTAGGGTTTAGGGTTTTTGAGTTCAGGGTGTATAGGGTTCGGAAGAGCACTTGCTTCTGGCCGTGAAAGTGCGCTGAGCACAGCCCAGACCTCAATTTAAAAACCTTATTTGAACTCTTAGGCTCTACTGGCTCATAGTCTAAGGCTTTTGGGCCCAAAGACCATACTACATAAGGCTTTGGCTATGTTGAGGCTTATAGGGGAAAGCAGATCAACCACCTCATGGAGCCCCTACCTAAACCCTACCCTAAACCCTAAACCCAAAACAGCCCTAAACCCTAAACCCTAAGTCCTTGAGGCTGGTCGGCGTAGTTGGCTCGGGGCCGTTTCGGCTGAATTCCACAGTTCCCACCCAGAGAACCCAATACCCCTGAATTGACAATGATACGGCTGATGGACAAAATCCTGCATGACCTTATATACTTAAATTATGGGATTTATGGTACTATACTATATTTGGGTCTTGCAGGATTTTGTCCATCAACCGTAGGGGCCTGAACAGTATGAGTTGCGACATATTCCTTCCTTAAGGGGTATTGGGCTCTCTCAGCAGGTCCAGGGATTTTACGGGGTTGAGATGTCGAAGGGTTTGTTTGCGATGATTGGGGGGCTCCACTACTATAGGGGCCTTAATCATTACCTATATTACTTTTTTGGGAGAGGTCCTTGTTATCATTATACCATAATGGGCCCCCAAACCCTATTCTAATTATTAAGGCCCCTTTATAATTGACCGGACTACAGCGTTCAGCGACAACTGTATTCTGTCCCATGTTGCGGGACTGTAGGTTGCCCTACGTCTTGCAATATGTTCGAGGCTGTGCTACGCCATACGACCAGTGACATACCGACTGACTGCATGGACGCAACCCTAAACCCTAAACCCCTAAACCATTAAAACAGCGTGCGACCCCGCATTTTAATTCAAAGCCTTCTCCAGCGAGCAACCCGGAGAGCTCAATACCTTTGATTTTTCTTAGAGTTTGGGGTTTGGGGTTTAGGGTTTAGGGTTGAGGATTGGGGTTTGGGTTAAGGAATAGTCCATAAATCCGGGCAAGAAGTCCTTTAGTAGGTAACGCATGTTTCCCCCCATTGCACGGCGAATTTGGGCTCCTGATCCATGTGGGTGGTTCTCTGAATTAGGGTCCCTTTGTACCTTAAGAACCCAAAACCCACTTTTTTGTAGGTTCTTATTATAAACCCTAATGTGGGATTTATAGGGACCCTACAAAAAAGTAGGGTTTGGGTTCTTAACGGAGGTCCCCAAGAAAGTACGGCACCCTCATAAACAGGATCCGAAAAGGGACCTGAACTTAGAGACTTACCCACTGATCCCGTTAAAGGAACCGAAACAGGGACCTTTACACTACATTTTCAGGTGGGTCATTACAGTTGTAGGAGCCTTATAGAAGGTCTATATACCCTATGGAAGCCTTATAGAAGCCCTATATACCCTAAACTCCCCACCTCCCACCTGACCCTGAACCCTAAACCCTAAACCCTAAACCCTAAACCTTAACCCCAAGAGTCCCTTTAAGGGTCCCTCCTTTAGTCCCTAAACTCCCCACCTGTAGTTTCCTTTAACCTACATGTAATGCAGGAGAGGTGCAGGAAGCTGGCGAAGAAGTTCGACGTGGATGCCTTGTTCTTCGTTGGGCCCGAGGACGGCCTAGGGTTTAGGGTTTAGGGTTTAGGGTTTAGGGTTTAGGGCCTCCTTTCAGGTACCAAAAACCCAGAGAACCCTAAACCCTAAACCCTGAACCCTAAACCCTGAACCCCTTAATGAAGGAATTATACCTCAAATTATTGGGCCTTCATATTATGATTGAAGGTATATTCCTTAATGAAGGGGTATTGGGTTCTCTGGGTTCCCCAAGGGTCCATGTACTCATATAGCACCAACATGGGCCCTAAAGTACCTATATAGGGACTACATTAAGACCAATGTATATACTATATGACACATGGACCCCTTACCCTCAAAGGACTCATATTTTTAAGGCTTTTGGGCCCAAAGTCCTTATTATATAAGGCTTTTGGTTGATTTGGATGCTAAGGGCTCAGGTGCCAAAATCCTTGTTGACTTTTGTAGGGGTTAGGGTTCAGGGATTAAGGCTCAGGGTTTAGATGTCAGGGTTCAGGATTTATAGGGTTTGGGGTACAAAGGCTTGTTGATTTGTGAAGGGCTTGGTTCTTGAGGCAGTGCTTCGTCCTCAGAAGCACTTGCATTTTTATGGGGCTTTACAATCCGAACGGGTCTTTTTGGGGCTTTGGGCGTTTACCGAGGGGGTAGTAACTACGGGCCCATGACAGTCCCTTTTAGGACATTCTATGTTGATCGTATAGTATACTACAAAACAGGTTTCTAACCATAATTAAGGCCCCTGCATCAAGTCTTCGTACTTACAAGTATGGTTCTAAGCAGTTTAATCCCTGTCCCCCTATATTGAATGGGGGGGCCCGCAATAGAAACTCGGAAAGTGCTTTTTTGTTGGGGTATTTTTCTCTACTGTCACTTTTGAGGGGTCGTGCTCTTGCTCCGGCGCTGGCTTTTGCTCCTGCCCCTGCTGCGTCTCTTGCGCCTGCTTCTGCTCTTGCTGTTGCTCCCGTTCTTTTCTCCTGCTCTTGCTCTTCCTCCCGCGCTTGCTTTTGCTTTGCTCTTGCTGATGCTCCGCCTTTTGCTCTTGCTCTTGCTCCTGCTCTTGCTCTTACTGTGCTCCAAGGGTATTTGGAGCCTCGAAACCCCTCCCCCCACATTCAGAATAAGTTTAAAAGGGCAGGGATGATTTCGGGAGGATTCGCCCCCAATGTGTTTCATTATTAGGGGCATTAGGGGGGTGTGTTGAATAAACGGGGGAAGCGATTAATTAGGGTTCGATGTACTCAGCAGTGTAACCACCTTTCGTGTAACACTAGGCTTTGCAAGCCAGGTGCCTCGGGCTCCTTAAGCCACCAAACCCCCAAAAGCATGCGGAAGGAAAAGAGGTGTCAAAGAAACATATTTTACACAAAATTTAAAAACCTTAAACCCTAAACAAACCCTAATTCGGCCTTTCAGGTTTTCTGCTTACTTGCAGGGACTCGGGTTTCGGGCTAGGTTGAGGGGTACGCGTTGAGGGTATGCGTTGAGGGTTCTAAGGTTTCCGGCCGAGCCGACGACGTTTCAGGTTTCAGGTCTGTTGAGGCCTTAGAGTCGGGGGTTAACCTGCTTTAGGGCTTAGGGTTTAGGGTTTAGGGTTGAGGGTTTAGGGTTTAGGGTTTAGGCTCTGTGGGTGCCTATGCAGAAGGGTGCGAGCGCTCCCAGCGAAGCCGGCGACAGCACAGCCGGGGAAGGACAGCAGTTGTGAGCGGCTTGGAGGCTCCTCTTCAGCGCCTGGCGGGCGGCTTGCGTTCGAGCAGGGAGACGCAGTCAGGGACCCTTAGGGTTTAGGGCTTAGGGTTGAGGGTTTATAGGGTCAAAATCAACGGCGTGAGAAAAAAGAGTGGTGCAAGTGGACATTTGGCAGGACCAGCCGCGCATCATCGTCGAGGTCCCGGCGCCGCACCACGACGTTGTTGTTTGAACGTTTTGGCCCACGCACCCAAACGGCACCCCAAAGCCGCAAACCCTAAACTCAAATCTAACCATGAAGATTCGATAAGCTGAAGCTGCAGTTATTACAAACTCATAATACCGTATACAACGCTGCAGACACTCCACCAACAATCTGTTGAGGTTAGGGGTTTTAGGATTTGGGCTTGAGCCTGTCGCTAGAGTTGATGCCATGTCTGACATAGATTCCCTTCAATCCTCCGAAAGGAAGCCTATACTGATGCCGGAACAGGCTTTTGGGTCCAACAACCTGAAACGACATGCCGAATCCCGAGACACACAGGAATTCCTCGACTTGCTCCGTTATGTGACAGCCGTCCGCCACACAGAAGTCCTAATGGGAAAGTGAGGGAACGGCCTCATCAAATCAGCCCTGTGAATTTCCGATGCTCTTGAACCAGACAAAAGATCTAGGTTTATGCAATGTAGACCTATAGTATAGGCAAGTCTCTCATTCGGGGACACTACACAAATAAAGACATCTCTTTCTTAAAACGAGATCTCACACAACCCAAACCCTAAGTGTCCAAAGGACCCAATAATCATGTACTTGGGCTACGGATAGTAGTTATGTAGGTTAATATTTGGGAGAGTATATGATTATCAGGTATTTGGACCCTTAGGGTAAACCCCAAACTCTAAACCCTAAGCCCCTAAACCCTAAACCCTAAACCCTAATCCTTACTCCCTAAGAAGGTGCCCCCTAAGTTTCGTCCTACACTTCTGTCGCCTTCAATGGAGCTCGGACTTCCAGGAGATGCAGGCCCTATAAGGCCAGAGAGTGCGCAATGGGAACACCATGACGCACTAGGGTTTAGGGATTTAGGCTTTAGAATTTAGGGTTTAGGGTTAAGAACACTCCCGATTTAGGGTTTAAGATTTAGGGTTTAGGGTTAAGAACACTCCCCCGAAAGCCAGGGCAAGTTCGGGGACTTCGCAACGGGCTCTTATGAGTGGGGTCGCGATATATGTATGTATAGGGGCCCAAACACTATACCAATACTATGGGGGTTCTGCAGTATATCAATAGTAGAACATACCGTAAAACCCTATTCTAATTATTAGGTCTCCTATATTGGGGCATTTTGTCGTGAATTTTATACACTCGCAGACCTGGCGGGCCGGAAAGTACAGGCTTAAGGTTTACGGTTTAGGGTTTCGGGTTTGGGGTTTAGGGTTCTGGTTTTGGGCTTGAGGGTTTCATTGCTGTCTAGGGCTTATTTGGGGCACTGCCCTCCCATGCATGAGTCTCACCATTCGGCTGGGTGCGAGAGGATTTGCGGTGCCCTCATGCGTAGGCCCTGCCGGAAAAGGAGATTTCGATAACACGTAAACTTGAAGAAGATCACAAGATCCTCTGGTTCCTACTCTTCCTATTACTCTGATCAAGCATGCTTAGGGCTCGTAGCATGGATCATATGTATTTGGGGTTTAGGACACAGGGATGTTGCTTAATCAGCTTCCTCAGCTAGCCTACATACTAAGAGTTGAAGCACGCCGGGGTTTTGAGGACCCGGCACACCGTCTTCCAAGCTCCAGACCCGTAAAACCAACCCCTGAAACTGAAGCCTGGACAAATGGGGGTTTCAGAAAATAGGGGGTGCCTTATTCTGGGGTCCTTATAATAAGGATCCTACTATTTAGGGTACTATATTAGGGTCCCCTATTTTCGGGAACCCCCAAATGAACAACACCCGCCCTAAACCCTAAACCCTAAACCCTAAACCCTAAACCCTAAACCCTAAACCCTACTAAAGCCAAAACCAACCAGGCCAGGAAGCCCTCACCCCAGACCCTTCAGCCCTAAACCCTCAGGCGGAAGCCTTTCATAACTTAATATAGGGGCCTGTATAATTACCTATACATTTTTTTGTTTGGGGGGGGTCCTTATTATAACTATAGTAGAATATTATACCCCAAAACCTTATTCTGCTTATTAAGGCCCTTACATTAACCCTATACCAAAGAGAAGCGCGCTGGCATCGCTTGCAGCCAAACGCCGTGCCTTCCTCAACTCCTGCACTTCGGGGCTCGGAGCCCTTACCCTTTAATTTTGCTTCTTATCCATGTCTGAAAAACTGGTAGCACGAACAACTGAACAACTATCCTCTAGTCGATATATTGACAAAATATGTATTCTAGCCGCGTTGAAGGGACTAATCATGATCTAGGGTCTAGAGAGCAGGGTCTACAAGGCCCCCAACCTACCGGCATATTGATGAAGAGCGCCTGAGCTTATGAACAGCGCTATTTTGGGCCTCGTCAGAAGCTATTTCAACAAAGGCGCGGTTGGCGAGGCGTTCTTGGTTTCTAGGCAAGTCCTACGTTCTCAATGCCAAACCGAGACCAAAGACAACGCGCTGTCCCCACACCAGGCCCTAAGCCCGAAACCCCGAACCCCAAACCCCAAACCCTGAATCGTAAACCTTGAGCCCTAAACCCTCAACCCTGAACCGTAAACCCTGATTTCTTCAATCCCGGTCTTCGGTAACATACGCAGAGGGAGCCTAAGATGGAGATCCATGGCTCTGACAAGCACCTCATCCTCGCATCTGGAACACCTGAACTGCCTCGAAAGGTGGGATTTTAGGCTTGGGGCTTCGGGGTTTAGGCCTTAATGTAGGGGCCTAAATAATTACCGATACTATTTTGGGATTCCTTATTATACTTATAGTATAATGGGCCCCAGAACCCTCCCCTAAACCCTAAACCCTAAACCCTATGTAATTATGGAGGGTCTAGGATTGAGGATCCCATCGCAAGGACCCTTACCAGGCATTCCCCGGCAGCTTTCTTGATCCCACCTTTGGAGCCGTTTGATGCCACCTTGTCGATCTCTGAAACCAGGGCCCAAAGGAGCAGTGGGCTTAGGGCTTATGTGGGGCTTAGGCTTCGGGTTTAGGATTTCGGACAGTTTCGGATTTATAGGGCTTAGGGCATAGGTTTTAGGGCGTAGGGTTTAAGATTTAGGGCTTGGCATGGGGCTTCGGGTTTAGAGCTTAGGACTTAATAATTACCTATAGTATTTGGGGGCTCCTTGGTACAATTATAGTATAGTGGGCCCCAAAACCCTATTCTAATTATTAAGGCCCCTACATTATTATACAACATGTCGTAATATTACTGTCCTCAGGGTTCCTTGTTTTTGGCTATACTCGAATGCACCCCCAAGACCCGATCCTACATTTTCATGTTCCCACATTGGGGTTTGGGTTATAAAATTGAGCCCTGAACAGTTCAAAACCCTGAAACAATTACCTGAAACCCTTAAACCCGAAACCTGAGACCTTACATTTCCGATAAGCTAATTAGCACCACCAGTTCAAGACCATCTTCAACCAGGAATATCCGGGCATTTTGATACCTCGTACATGGTTTGGGGGCCTTAGGGTTTTGGACCCGAACTCCTACACCCTACCCCGCAACTGTTCTTGGAGCCGTGCGGTCTCAGAGCGGCCCAAGATGGGACGCATGCAGCCCTTCCAAGAAGCTGGAAAAGAAGAAAGCTGGCTTTGCTCTGAGGGATCCAGGGTTCAGGGCCTAGGGTTTAGGATGCAAGGTCTCGGCCCGGAAAAGGCATCCTGAACAAAGGTACAGGCATGAAGACAGGGTAGTTCGGGAAGAGTTCTTTCACAAGGGGCTCTTGCAGCATGACATCGCCCCTGATTAGTAGGCACTTTGTTTACGGCATTGCAGGCGCCAGGCAAGACTACTTATTGCGATCCAATCTCTACAAGCTCCCAAGACTGGGACCCTAGTTCAGAGAACTACCCATGTACACCCTAAACCCTAAACCCTAAACCAGGAGCACCCACAGCCCACAACTGGGGCCCGTAACACTTTCCTCACCCCCCCGAAGCTTCTCGTCTTGGCGGGAAGAGTGAGATGGTTTAAGGGTTTAGGGTTTAGGGTTTAGGAGCCAGAACCTACTTGTCTGTAGTCTCGATACAACTTGTTTTGGATGTAATATTAGGGACTTACTTGGGTTGCGGCAGGTACAGGGTAGACCCTGATGTAATATAGGGGTCTTAATAGCTGGAATAAGGTTTTGGGGCCCATTATGCTATACGTATAATAAGGGAACCCCCAAAAACTTATTCTAATTATTGAGGCCCCTACCTTAACCCTAAACCCCAAGCCCTCTTCGGATGAGCTTCCTGGCGATTTGGGGAAGGGCTTTGGATCCCTGCGCTGTGCAGTCTCACTTCCAGAGACACAGAATCAGAGCCTAATGTAGGGGCCTAAATAGCTGCCTATAGACTATTTTGGGGGTTCCTGTTTACAATATTATAGTATAAGGTTCTCAGGCTAAACTCTGCATCCTGCTAAATGAGGGTTTAGGGTTTAGGCGCAGGGATTTTGTCAACCGATGCGACATGTCTCGCTTTGTTGATCCGTGGCTTCATGAAGATGCCAGTCTGCAGCTGTCTACTAGGTTTTTGAGTATTCAATATATTGGCCTTAATAACTAGATGAAACTTATAGCATAATGGGCCCCAAAACCCTATCCTCAGTATTAAGGCCGCCCCAACATTCCTAGGCTTTTGAGTAGTTTCCTTTTGCCCCTTGTCTTTTCGGCTCCCCTGTTAAAACCAAATGGTGGCCCGTGATGAGAACAGAATATACGATACTATAGTATACACTGACCTAGTAGAATATGATGTACTTTGATATTATATACACTACGGTTATAAATCATCATATAGCAGACAGTAGTTATTCGATGAGCCTTTTGCTGTTTTCTGGCCGAGGTTCGTCCCGTGTGGCCTCCACAGCCACGCCGAGGAAGGAGGCTGAGGCCACGGCAACGCCGAGGAAAGAGGCTGAGGCCATCCAGGGAATGCGATTTGGAGTTTAGGGTTGGGGTTTAGGGTTGAGGGTTTGAGTCAGAGGTTTGGGGGTGGTTGAGGGTTTAGCTTTCGGGCTTAGGGTGACAGCAGTCTACAGGACTTTTGTAAGGACTCCAACAGTGTTGGGCTTGTTCAGTACAGTTTATTCCTTCCTTGAGAGCGCCTTGCTTATTCTAGAGAATCCCATTAAATGCCAATGTCCTATCGTATACCTCGAAGTCCTACGTACTGTAATTATCAAGGCACCTCTACATACCCGAAACCCCAGCGCCATAATATCCACAAGACTAAGATACCCTAAACCCGCCGTCCAGAAGCCGTGACAGCCAGGGACATAGCACCGCGAGCTTGGAGCCGCCAACGCCGGTCTGCTGGGTTTAGGGTTTAGGGTGAGCCGTGTGCCCTTACAAGCAGCGAATATTAGGGTTTAGGGTTTAGGGTTTAGGGTTTAGGGTTCCGCCCTTAGAAGCAGCGCTCTCAGACGTCATCTGGGCTACGGGCTCGTGCGCTGGCCGGATGCCTCCGAAGGCCACAGCCTGAGATCACCAAGGCCTCCCTCATGCTGGGTATAGGGTTTAGGGTTCAGGGTTCAGGGTTTAGGGTTTTAGGGTTCAGGGTTTAGGGTTTTAGGGTTTAGGGTTTAGGGTGTTTGTGCAGGTGTGCAAGCACCTGCGTGCAACATGTCCTGCACAATTCGCCATTGCGAGCCCCACGCATTGCAAAGGCTGCCTCGAGCTCGCCGAGGAGTTTTGGATATGGAAATTTCATGTTCATGTTGCTGCCATACTTTCCAATGCACTTGCTTTTATATCGGCATTGCAAGTTCACAAAGCACCAAACCGACATAATCTTGTATTACATTGATACATTTTTTGGAAACCGTTCCTTTGCCACCTGGGCTGACAGTTTCAGTGCCTTGCAAGCATCCCTACACAAAGCACCCTTAATCCCTACATAAGCTACGAATGTTCTCAACCCCCCAAATTGTAAAGTGTGAGAGCCCCGAAACCCCCGTCCGTCCCTGGGAGTTCCGACATTCAGGGTTCCTTTCCGGTTTAGAGAGTAGGGTTTAGGGTTTAGGGTTTAGGGCTTAGGGTAATGTGTCCTTTTCAAACAATTCCCCAGTTTGAGGAGAGCCCCTACCTGCGTAGGTGAGCTCACAACAAGCAGATCCGGAGATGGAGGCCAGCCGATCTCGGGAAACTGAAATTTAGACTTTGAGCTCGAAGGGGCTTCGATTCAGCGCTTAGGTTTTAGAGCTGAAGCTGTGGGGTTTATGCCTGATGGATCCAGGAGTCCAGAATGTCTAGGAAGTTGGGTTTGGCATAGTCATAAAGAAGGCTCCTGGTTATTTGTACAAGTCGTTTCTTACTTTTTTGGGGTTGTGGTTTCCGTAGTAAGGATTTCCAACAATATACTTCTTGGGGACTGACGGTCTTCAAATTTGCTCTGGGGGAGGGGAGCTTGGGGATATACCCTGCGCCCTAGATCCTAAGTCCTATACCCCCTAGACCCTATGAAAGGAAACCACAGGTGGTGAGTTTAGGGTATATAGGGCTTCTATAAGGCTTCCATAAGGTATATAGACCTTTCCTATAACGGTAACTACCCACCTGAAAATGTCCTAGACCCTAAGTCCTCAACCCTATAGACCCTAAACGTTGCAGTTGCAACAAGTGGTGTCGGACTACCCGGTGCCCTTGGACCGATGGCTTTGGAAGCGTTTGACTCCCCAACCAGACGGATGGACGATTTGGTCGGTGAAAAGCCTCTACCAAACCCTAAACCCCAAACCCTAAACCCTAAACCCCAAACGCTAAACCCTAAGCCCCAAACCCTGAACCCTAAACCCCAAACCCTAAAC
>CAJNDV010024669.1:117284-127406 GCA_905221635.1 Symbiodinium sp. CCMP2456
CCCAAATGGGGACTACTTTAAGGCCACAGTATCTACTATTTGGGTACATGGACCCTTAGGGTCACACAAGTTGCAAGGCGCACGGTCTCCAAAAATGAAATGCCCAGGTGCCATGGGGCGGAAGGCCGGGCAAACCAAGCTTCTGCTGTGAAGTTGGCAGTCCGACATGCTATGCTTAGGGTTTAGGGTTTAGGGTTTAGGGTTTAGGGTGTAGGCGGCGGGCATCTCAAGGGAAATTGCACGTGGTCTTCTTGCTCGACAGCGCCATTTGGCTACGATTCAGCTCTGGTTGCAGCGAGCTACCCCACACCCTTACTTGGAGGTTCATGGGTAGTCATAAGTAGAATTACAAGTCCCCTTGACCAATGATTAAGTCCTAAACCCTAAACAGCAAAACCTAAACACTAAACTCTAGGCCCTAAGCACTAAAACCATAAGCCCTATACTCCGTTTTTGCCCAGCTGGTGACTCGGCTGTTGACTGGCGGCACGTGCGCGAGCGCCTGCGAGCGATACCCGAGCTTAGGATTTAGGGTTGAGGGTTTAGGGTTTAGGGTTATAGGGTTTAGAGTTTAGGGTTTTGCATTTAGTAATTAGAGTTTAGGGTTTAAGGTCAACCCTAAGCCCTGAAGCCCTTAAAGCCCCAAGCCCTGACGCCCCAAAAGCCTAAAGAGATCGATGGAGTTTCGCAGCCAGGTCAGGCAGGTCGACGTCCAGACTGGTTTAGGGGTCAGACTGGTGGGGTTTTAGATTCTTCGGGTGCTGGGTTCAGGGTTCAGGGTTCAGGGTTTGGGTTTGGGGTTTACTGTAGGGCCTAGGGTTTTAGGGGTTGGGGTTTAGGTCTAGGGTTCAGGGTTCACCGTTTAGGGCTCTTCGGGCTTATCCGTCAGTGGCTAATGGGTTTATGAGTGTAGGTGTGGTCCACCCTCCACAAACCCTGAATCCTCCAAACCCTAAACCCTATAAAACCCCAAACCCCAAAACCTCCAAACCCTGAAACCCTAAAACCCTAAAGCCCTAAAGCCCTAAACCCTAAACCCTAAAACCCTTAACCCTAAAACTCTAAACCCTAAAACCCTAAACCCTAAAACCCTAAGCCTTAACACCCTAAACCCACCCACCCACCCACCTTGCGCTACAGGGCTGCACCTTCAAGCCAAACGTGCGCCGGAGTGGGAAGAGGCTGCAGATCTTGGACTGGAGCTGTTGGGCCAGCAGGGTTTAGGGTTTAGGGTTGTCATGGATGGTTTAGGGTTTAGGGTTTAGAGTGGTCATGGATGATTTAGGGTTTAGGGTTTAGGGTTTCACTATCCTACGATGATGGCATGCTTATGGTCCTATGGTATGACGTGTTATGGTGCTTTTTCGCTGTTCTGCTGTTGCGGCTGGGGCCTCAGACGCTCAAGGACTATCGTATGAGACCGATGAGTAGGCGCCTTCAGTGCGATGACCCCGCATCGGACTTCAGTGCTATCCGATGAGCCTCTTTATTCTACATGTTGGGGTGTTGGGTCGGGCTACAGTGACCAAAGGTACCCTTGAACGGAAACGCGCAAAAGTAGCGTTGCTTGGTGGAATATAACTATAGTCTACGGTAGTATCACCACCGTCCTCAAGAGCGTTTCGGTTTCCCGACCTAGTACCCCAAACCCCAAGCCTTAAGCCCTCCCTGAACCCAAAAAGTATGTAGAACAATAGCCTTTTGCGGGTGTTGGGCCACTTGTTCACCTACTTAATTTGGGGGCCTAAACCCGAAACCCTAAAACCCTAAACCCCCAAACCCTAAACCCTGGACCTCACCTACTCAATTTGGGTGGTGTAGGTGAACCCTTTCAGCTTGCGGATCCGGCCGCGAGAGTCGCTAAGTTGCTTAAGGCCTTGATATACAGCGGGCTTTACCTGGACACCAATAGCCTACCTTTTTAGGGTTCCTCATTATGTACTATAGGTTCTTTATATACGTCCCTAACAAGGTAGGTTTTTTGGGGGTGGGGGTAAAGGTATGGTTTGAGATTTAGGGTTTCGGGAGTCCCTCATCTCTGCATCTTAAACGCTACATTACTCACCCAACCCCCAAATTATTTCCAAATCCAGTCCTAAATCCGAAGCCCAAAGCCCTGAAACCCTAAACCCTAAAACCCTGAACCCGAAACCCTGAACCCGACACTCCTCAGAATAGGGTCAGTTGAGGGATTAGCGGCTAAGTTTAGCGGCGGTTTGCATTTTCGAGGGTTGATCGGCCCGTGGGAGATTCGAGGAGTGCACATCGGCATGTTAAGTGCGTGGCTTCTGGGGGATTCGATGGATTGATCCTTAGAGGCTAGCGAGGTCGTAATCTTAGAAAGCCTAAGCCCTCAACCCTTAAACTCGAAACCCTGAGCCCCCTGCGCCTCTGAACCTAAGAAAGAGAAGAGTTGATCCTGACACGATTGGGGGCAGCCGCAGGCCTAGCCATCTCGAAGCATTATTGGAAGTAGGTTGAAACCAATATTAAGGGTTTAGGGCTTCGGGATTGTTATATTTTGTTAACAGCCATGTCAACAGTATTCTAGTGCTAGTGTGAGTACTCGACATCACGACCGCAATCGCAGTAATGGTAATGAATATAGGAACAGTGATCGCAATCGTGCACGACGAGGACACAATACCAGACTATACTCACACAGAGATGAGGCGGCTGAGGCATGCCTGGAACTCCCTGCCGCTGTCGCAGAAGCAGCAGCAAACAAGATAGAGCAGGACCTGCCACGCTCCTGTGGTCCTGTGACACCCCCGCCGAAAATGATCATGCTGAAGCAAGCTGTTGTGGACAGTGCGGTGAAAGGTATAGCGCCAGCTCCCTTGTCTGCACGTGTGTGGCTGCGGCCCCCGTCCCTACAGATTCCTCACGATGG
Organism: Symbiodinium sp. CCMP2456; assembly: GCA_905221635.1. Taxonomy (NCBI): domain Eukaryota; class Dinophyceae; order Suessiales; family Symbiodiniaceae; genus Symbiodinium; species Symbiodinium sp. CCMP2456. The sequence continues at coordinate 120,178 of CAJNDV010024669.1, forward strand.
AGCTGCCCTGGTGTCGGAGATGCTTGTATCCCCTGGCGGATGGAGTGCTCTCACTGCCACGCTTGCCATTGTTGCCGCGCTCGTTCCGATGCCCTGGTTGCAAGAGTTCCTGGATTCGGATTCGCACGCCGTCCAGGTTCCCTTGCTTGCAGCGAATCTGTCACCCACGGCCACTCTCGTGGCACTGCCGAGCTCATCCCCTTCTCTCATGGTCCCCGAGTTCTAATGTTCTACGGCCCTTCATAAACCCAAAGCATCCGAAAGCTGTGGCTCATCGCGAAAAACTTAAGATCCTTAAACCCCACACGGAACGTTCTGTTCAAAGCCTGCAACAGCTCACAAGACTTTGCAAAGACCTTCTAGATACTAGAGCACCCTCAACCCTCTAGAACCCAAAACCGTGATATAGGGGCCGAAACAAAGACCTATAGAAAGTTGGGGTTCCTCAGTATTTATAGTATCATATATCCCCCCAACCCTATTCTAATTATTAAGGCCCTTACAGTACCTTTTCTGCCCCCCGCCCCCTTCCCACCACAAAAAAGCAAGCATTTCGGACCGACTCAGTCTCAGCGTCTCGAAGAACTCTGCTTGTACCTCGCCGCGCGGGTTGGGGCCCCAATAGTAGGGTCGGGCTTAGGCTTTCGGGTCCAGGGGTGTAGGGTTTAGGTAGGGTTTCAACCCTAAACACCCTAAGCCCGAAACACTAAACCCTAAAACCCTAAACCCCAAAACCCTTAGCCCTAAACCCGTTTATGTCGCGAGATGAGCGGCGGTTCAGGGCTGCAGGCTTCAGGTCCAAGGTCACTTTCAATCCCTAAGCCCAAAGAAAACCCTACCTTCTCTTGGGGCTTTTGGGTTTAGGATTTTAGGGCTCTGATTTCTTTACACATGTCCCTGCAGATGCAGCTTTTCTTGGGGTCCAGGTAGGGCTAAAGCTTTGGGGCTTGGGGGGTTTGAGTCTGGGCTTGAGCCCCGAGTTTGGATTTTAGCGGCGAGGGTTTCCCATAGACCTTCCAAACTTCCGGGTGCAGGGTCTAAAGTAGACCGGTTTAGGGTTTAGGGTTTAGGGTTTAGGGTTTAGGGTTACATGCATATGTAGACCCTATACCCTAAACCCTAAACCCTAAACCCCTAAACCCTAGGACCAATAGCCCCGTCGCTTAGTGCAATCATGATACAGATGGTGAGACTTCGGCCCTCAAAGAGTGGCGGCTTCTGACTCATGGGTGTGTGATGCACAGAGGTTTAGGGTTTAGGGTTTAGGGTTTAGAGGTTGGGATCTAAGCTGATTTGAGCTTGGAATGTCGGGTTGAGAAATGAGCTTTCAACATTGGGAGCTTAGTTAGTTTTGTCTGGTGGTGCATGCTTTTTTTTGTCATTTGTCCGACACGTGAACCTTGTGCTTAAGTTTTCCTCGGGTTCCCAGGAAGTAAGACAGTATTGGGCTTAGGTTTCAGGATGTGATGCTCAGGGCTGTAGGTGATGAACCCTAAACCCCAAACCCTAAGCCCTAAACCCCAAACCCTAAGCCCGAAACCCCAAACCCCAAACCCTAGACCCTAAACCCCAAACCCTAAACCCGAAGCCGGAAACCCTAAACCGTAAGCCCTAAACCCCAAACCCTGAACGCCAGGGCTCCAGTAGTCGCGTCTTGAGGGCTTCGTGAGATTACGGTTTGGAGCGCCTGGTTTGGGACCAGGAGTCGAATGTTAGAGTCGGGGGTTTGGGGTTTAGGGTTTAGGGTTCAGGGGTTTAGGGTCATAGGGTTTAGGGTTGAGGGTTTAGGGTTTAGGGTTCAGGGGTTTAGGGTTTAGGGTTTAGGGGTTTTGGCATTAGGGTTTAGGGTATAGGGCTTTAGGGTTTAGGGTCATACCCTGCCCCTTTTTTAGGGTACCTACCTTTTTTGGATGGCAGATCCTGTGGCCATAAAACTCGGTATTAAAAAAAGGGGTAGGGTATGGCCCGGTAGGTAGGGTTTAGTGTTTCGGGTTCAGGGTGGAGGGTTGAGGGGAGCATCGGTTTAGAGTTTAGGGTTTGGGACTTAGGGCTTCGGGAAGCTGAGGGTTTGAGGGCAGACTACGTAAATTACCATAGGAGCCTGAATAATTACCTACATTATTGTGGGGGTTCTTTGCCCCAAACCCTTGTTCTAATTATTAAGGCCTCTACATTCGGCTCTAGGACTAAACCCTAAACCCAAAGCCCGGAAAAACTAAAGCCTAAACCCTAAAACCCTAAAACCCTAAAATTACTTAGATTGGGCTGAAGCTTCCTAAACCCTAAACCCTAAACCCTAAACCCTAAACCCTAAATGAAGCTTCAGTGAACTCTACAAGCCCGCACCCCCGACCCGGTGCTCGAAGCCAAAAGCAACCAAGGGGCAAACCCACCCTTAAAGCTCCATAAAGGAACACCGAGAGTTTAGGGTTTAGGGTTTAGGGTTTAGGGTTTAGGGTCCCTTCAAGGGAACCCCTCAACCCTACCAAACTGTCCAATATGGAGGGCGTGTCGCAACAGGAGGTTTTGGGTTTAGCTGTTTGCAGATCCGAAGTTGTGCGGCGATAAACACGTAGATTCTACTTTCACTAGTATTCACCGGCTTCGAATGAAGACAAATGTCTAGCTTGGCCATCATCGAGACAAACCTCAGCGGCTTTGACCGCTTTCTGCACGCCAATTACTTGCCGTGAGGTCGACTTCCTAAGTGACTTTGAGAGGTGGAGCCAGCCTGATTATGTTTGTCGGAGTGTGAGCTTCAACATCACAGGTTTTTTATGCCAAGTAATACTGTAAGAAAAAGCAGGACATACTGCATCTATCTCGCAAGCTTGACGTCACGACCAAGTGTCAAGAAGATAGACAATGCCATGTATAAAAGAACAATACACAAACCCTAAACCCCTAAACCCTAAACCCTGAACCCTAAACCGCACCAAAGCAATTTTCTTGTAGAGGGCGTGAGAGAGAGCCATCTGGAAAGGCCACTGCGAAACCGGCTTCATCTTCAAGCGCCGCCTACCCTCCGAAAAGCCTCTTGCTAAACCCTAAACCCTAAACAGACCTTAAAGTCCCAAATTGCTCTGAAGACTTTAACCCTAAACCCTAAAGTCCCAAATTGCTCTGAAGCCTTTAACCCTAAACCCTAAAGTCACAAGCTTCAACCTTAAACCCTTATGTCCCAAATTCCTTTGAAGTCAACCCCTACCTAAACCCCCCAAAGTAGGTAAAATAATGGCCCAAAACCTATCAAAGGCTATAATTCTACGTACTTTTGGGGTCCTGGTAGACCCTCAAGTCCCTAAAGTCCCAAAAGTTCCCCAACTTCCCTGAAGCCTGGATGTTCCGCCGAGGGCAGATGAGTGCGCCAAGCGCCTTCGGAAAGCCTTCGCGGAGAAGGACTGGAGGTGCGCCGCCCAAAACCCGAAGTAAGGGGTTAAGGGTTTAGGGTTTAGAGTTCAGGAGTGGTTTAGGGACTACAGAATATAGTGACCGAAATACGAAACATTAACCATTAATGAATACTTCCTATCTGGGGATCCTTATCATTCGTTACATGCAGAAGAGCTCAGGATCCTAAGCCTGAAACATCACACTGGTAGGCCTGGATCCTAAACAGATGCGAAACCTCAACTCCACCCGCTCCTCCGGCCCTAAACCCTAAACCCTAAACCCTAAATTTCGAAAAGAGATGCAGCATCCGGGGTCTAGTGAAGGCTCGTCACGAAAGCCTGAACCCTAAAACCTAAAGCCTAAACCCTAAACCGTAAACGCCCTCGTCACGACGCGGTGCAGATGCTTGGTTTAGAGCATGGGCTGTCACGCCGTCAAAACTCCCAGAAGTTCGAGGCCTCGAGCACCTAAATACCAAACCCTGAGACCCTAAGGCCTACAGTCTCATAGAGCTCTCATCGTCCTATATACTCTTACACCCCTAAACCCTAAACCCTAAACCCTAAACTCTAAGCCCTAAGCCCTAGCCCTAAACCCTAAACCCTAAACTCTAAGCCCTAAGCCCTAGCCCTAAACCCTAAACCCTAAACCCTAACCCTCAAGCCCTGCACTCCTCAACCAACAATTCTCATAGAGATCTCCTGGTCTTATAAGCCCTGAAGCCCGAAGTTTCCGAAGCTCCAAGCCCTAATGTAGGGGCCAAATGAGTACCAATACTATTTTGCGGGTTCCTTATTATAACTATAGCATAAGGGGCCCCAAGACCGGATTCTAAGGCCCCCCCTACAGTAAACCCTAAACCCTGAACTCCAGGCGCCGCTACCTGGAGGAAAGATGTCCACACTTCAGCCCGGAGCTTGGCTTTAGGTCTTTGACTTCAGGCTTCAGGGTTTCAGATTTAGCATTCAGGGTTTAAGGTTTAGCGTTCAGGGTTTTGGGTTTCGGGTTCAGGGTTTAGGGCTTGGAGTTCAGAGTTCAGGGTTTAGGGTTCAGGGTTCGGGGTTTAGGGTTTGCTTCTGAGGCTTCTGTGAAGGGAACCCTAAACCCTAAACCCTAAACCCTAAACCCTAAACCCTAAACCGAGGGTTCTATGCGGGTTTCTTCTAAGGGTTCGACTCCAGGGTTCACCCGAGGGCTCTGTTGCTACTGCTGATGATATAAATCCTGCATTACCTTAAGGACCCTAAACTATGGGGAATTATGGTCTATGCAATATTTATAATGGGTAATGCAGGGTTTATATCATCAACCGTAGTTCTTTGAAGACTTCTCCCAGGGGTTCTACTAAGGGTGTTCTTCACGGTCCTTCTAAGGGTTCTTTGAAATCCCTACACCCTAAACCCTCAAGTGCTGTGAAGGGTTCTCCTTAAGAGTCTAGAAGGGTCCTATTTGGGTAGGTCTCTAGACCAGGGCCCTGTTTTAGGTCCCAAATATAGTACGGCACCCTGATACGAAGGATACTAAAAGGGACCCTATTTTGGAGAAGTAGCCACATGGGGTTTCAGGCTTGGGCAAACAGAAAGCAATAACAATTCGAAAACCCTGTTTCCTCAGAGGCCCGGGCTCGACCACATCCCGCGTGGAGGCTACCAGAGCCGGGACAATCCGTTGAGTTTAGGATTTAGGGCTTAGGGTCATGTGTGTGGTCTCTATATAGATAGGATTCTACATGGGTCTTGTAAGGATTCTCATCGTCTGTTTTAAGTAGGATTCCACAAGGGTCTTATAAGGGGTCTTGGAGAGTGTGAGGATTTTGTGTACAGGTTTTTTGGCTGTTTTTTGGAATATAAGGTGTTGGAGTTTAGAGTCTTGGAGATGTAAGCTTGGGGATTTAGGACGGTGGGGTGCAGGGTTTTTTACAGTTCGGGGTTCGGGTGTTGCATCAGCGCGGGGTGTTGGATATGAGGTTAGGGTTTATAATACAGGGGCCTTAATAATTCAATTGGGGTTAGGGGGTGCTTTATAGTATAATCATATTAAGGAACCCCAATAACCGTATAGGTAATTATTGAGGCCCCTATATTAGGCAATTGAGGTGTAGGGCCCGTTGTGTTTTAAAGGCAGGGCCAGGGTGGTAGAAGGCTTCTATTAGTTTTTCTGTAAAGGATCCTGAGGGTCCTGACCATGAACGATCAGTCTACACGGTTTAGGGTTTTAGGGTTTAGGGTCTAGGGTTTAGGGATTATACCACCCGGGCCCCTGAATACCTAACCCCCAACAAAGTAGGTAAACTAATGGCCCAAAACCTATATAAGGCTATTATTCTAGATGCTGTTGGGGTCCAGGTACCGGTCATTTGGTCTTTGGATCTGCTATTCGTATTTTAGCTTTCAGGGTTTGGAGTGCGGATTGAGGGTATGGGCTTTGGGCTTGAAGAAGAGATCGGGTTTTAGGATTGGGTGTTCAGGGCCTGGCAGTTCGGATGAAGGTCAAAGCACAGCTGGAAAAATACCACTTCAGGGTTTAGGGTTTAGGGTTTGGGGTTTAGGGTGTAGGGTTTGGGGTTTAGGGTTTGGGGTTTAGGGTTTAGGGTTACCGGCCCCAACCACCGCACGACTAAACCCCTGAACCCTAAACTCCCCCAAGCCCCAAGCAGCAAGAAAGGCCCGACCTTGATGCAAACAGCAATGAGTGTCGGCTCGATTGTCGAGTTTGTTTCCAGCCTGTTGTTGAGGTTTGGGTTGTAGACCCAGAGTATCCCATACCCCGTAAAAAGTTGTAGGGGCCCTCAATATTATAACTTAAGATCTATTCCTTCATGAAGGGGTATTGGGCTCGCTGGTGAGTTAGGGTTTCTTTAGTGTTTATGGTCTATGGTTCTAGGACCGCTAAGGTACAACGAGGTGGCATTGACATCCAAGATACCCACAAGCCGAGGCTTTGTCTTCAGGGTTGCCATGCCAGAGTTCATACAAGCCCCGGTATAGAACCGTTCAACAAGGAAGGCTTCTCACCTTCATGTTACTGTTGCTTGACCCTAAACCCTAAACCCTAAATCCTAAACCCTAAACCCTAAACCCTAAGCCCATGCAGCATACCCCCCAGACAATGTTCTCAGGCTGTCGAGCTCATGGGGTTGCCAGTCTCTAAGTAGCAATGCATGGAGCCGCAAACCTTAGCCGTAGCTCCCCAGAGACCCTCGCTCTAAAAGCATGACCCCAGGCCACCGAATCCGCTAGATTTAGGGTTAAGGGTTTAGGGTTTAGGGTTTAACATACAACCTTTACACCCAATCGGCCTGGCCGTCCAGGCTCCCTCGTTCGAAACTTCCCCAGTGGCGCACGGAAGCACAGGCGGCACTGCGGGTGCATCCTTACGGCTATCGTTGCTGCTGCGTGCTGCTGTTGCTGTTGCTGCTGCTGCAGTTGTAGTATTGTAGTCAAAGCAGCAGCAGTAGTAGTAGTAGTAGTAGTTGTTGTTGTTGTTGTAGTTGTAGTTCTCGAAAGCAGTAGTAGTAGTAGTAGTAGTAGTAGTAGTAGTAGCAGTAGTAGTAGTAGTAGTAGTAGTAGTAGTAGTAGTGGTAGTAGTAGTAGTAGTGGTACTAGTGGTACTAGTAGCAGTAGTCGTAGTCGTAGTCGTAGTCGTAGTCGTAGTCGTAGTCGTAGTCGTAGTCGTAGTCGTAGTCGTAGTCGTAGTCGTAGTCGTAGTCGTCGTCGTAGTCGTAGTGGTAGTGGTAGTGGTAGTGGTAGTCGTAGTCGTAGTAGTAGTAGTAGTAGTAGTAGTAGTAGTAGTGGTAGTGGTAGTGGTAGTGGCAGTGGTAGTGGTAGTAGTGGTAG
>CAJNDV010024669.1:138890-155892 GCA_905221635.1 Symbiodinium sp. CCMP2456
AAGTCCTGTCTTAGTGGTTCCTGTTCTGCCCCTTCGCCCCCTCCCTTCTTTGCTGAATCATTGCTTCGTGAATCTCCTCGGCTCCTCCTTCGGCTCGGACGGGTTCCTGCCCCCGTACGTGATCCTGCTCTTTGTCATTGCTGGGGGTGTCCTTTGTCGCCTTCTTCTTCTTCTACCTGCTTAACGGCGGTGACTTCACTGGACGCTCTGCTTGCGTGATCACCTACTTCTGTCCGCCCTTGGGTGCATCTCTGGCGTTGTCGTTGGCATTGGGTGGCTTCGTTTCTCCCTTCCGTGGTGGACGTCGCTGAACTCGAGGTGGCCTTCTCCCTCGGGGTGAACTTTGTTCTCAAGGTGAAGTGTGACTTTGTCGTGCAAACCTTCTCCGCCTACTTCGGGGTGAACTTTGTCCTTGAGGTGAAGTGTGACTTTGTCGTGCAGACCTTCTCCGCCTACTTCGCGCCGGCCTTTGCGGACGTTGGCTCCTCTTTTTCCTTGTCGTCATGGCAGACAATGAAGCAACCCAGCTGGAGGAGATGGCTATCGATGTAGGATCACCCACAGAGCTGGCGGAGGGTGATTCTGAGGAGGAAACCGAGAACAAGAAGCACAACAAGGTGAAGCTGGAAAAGCGGAAAAGGGTCGCCAATGACAATCCTGCACGTGCTCGTCCTGTTCCTGAACATGATGATGAAGACGAGGACCTTGATAGCCCTAGCAAACGTGCAAGTGTTGGAGATGAAAAGCCCCTCACTGCGAGTGAATTGCGTGTGCTCCTCTCTGGACATGTTGCAGAGATGAAAACTGCGTGGGGTGAATTCCATGGTCGCTTAGGTGCAGTCGAGTCCGAACAAGCACGGGTGAAATCCACTGTGGGTGACTTGCAGGCTAGAACGGTTGTAGTTGAGAAGGACGCAGCTCAGCAAAGACAAATTGCCCAAGACGCGGCCAACAGCCTTGAGAACCTCGCCACGGAAGTCAAGAACATGAAGGTTCGCATCGACCGTGTCGAAAACTCGGGGCGTAACAATGGGACCAAGCCTGCTGAAGCTGGGCAACCTGACCCTTGGGCCGACTTCCTTCAAAAACGAGCCGCTCTTCCCGCCAATGATGGGGTGAACTTGCCCGCTAACTCCAAGAGTGCCACCAGCAAAGATGATCAGCTCTCGGAGGAGGAGAAGAGAACACTTGTTGTCGGTGGATGGCTGCAAGACACCAGGCGGGGTGTCATTGAGGAAGAATCCGCTGTGATCCTCGCTCTCCCTGAAATCAAGGACCTCATTGACGGGGACAAACTTGCTGTGTATGGACCGCGACGCTCAGTTGGTATGCTCAAGTTCAGCCGTAGGGGTGATGAAACCGAGGGTGACATGCGGAACAGAATGTGGGAGGTCATCAAGGCACTGTCCAAGATCAAGTATATCCTTCCCTCTACGAGACAAGCTGGCGAGGATCGACCTATGTGGGCAAGCTTCGTCAAGACCCGCACAGCCAGGCTCAAGAGCAGCCATGTCAGCCTCATCCGTCGTGTTGTCATCGCTCTCGCTAAGGACGCTGGTGCTAATGGAGCCGCTGGTGTGAATGCCATTGTCAATGATCAGCAGAGCGCCTTCGATTGTGATTGGAATCTTGGCACTATTTGGAGTGGCCCGCTCAAGCTTGGGAGCGCGTCCCACCGTCCCCCCCGGGGTGAAGAATGCATCACTCTGTCTGGTGGATGGGTGAGCATCACGGCCGTGGCCCAGATCGCTGGCTGCTCGACTATGGACGCGAAATCCGCGTTCGAACATGAGCTGTGACAGGAGGAGCATCGTTTCACTCAGATGCACGACACGAATTCGCCGCTGCCTACCCCTGCCCATCTTAAGGATTCTGTTGGGGGTGACCTTTCCCGCCCGTGTGCAATACGCAGATGGGGAAAGTTCGGGCAGTGGAACCTTGCTGGTCAGAAAGTGGACCTCCTTGACGTTGCTGTGCCTGACTTGGACATCGTTGCAGTTCAGGAAATTGCTCGTGGAGAACCTGGTTGGGGTGAAGTATGCACGGAAGAATTTCAGTGGACAACTCACCGTGCAGCTGGACAATGGAGGGGTGTTGGCGTAGGGATTGCCCTTGACAAACTGGATTCTGTTTTGCACAAAGTGGCCACGAGCAGAGGTGTCTGGGTGGTCGCTCGCCTGGTTGACATGGGGAGGGTCATCATTGGGTCTCTACATGGCCATACAGGGGTCACCAACGACGTCTACCAAGCTGCCGTCCATGAGTTCATCAAGGCATGCCCCTCCAGATACCGTCATCTCCCTCTGCTGTGTGGTGTGGATGCAAATGAAGTTCCCTCATGGAACCTGGTGGACGAATCCCTACAGTTGGGACACACTGGGAGTAATCTCACCACCTTGGTGCACGACTCTCTCCAGCACGGTGTCGTCGCTGCCGCACCTGAGGTCGTCTTTGCCAATGCGCCTACACATTACCCCAGAGATGAAGAAAGAAGTGGTCGCCAGATTGACATGATTTTCTCTCGTCAAATTCGTCTCCAGCCTGTCTCTTTCCATGCTGAACGTCGGCATACCATAGGAACTGATCACGCCCTTCTCATAACTGACATCCTTGTGACTCGCAAGAGATCGAGAAACACCTGGGGCAATGATTCTCGTGCTCGCTGGATGTCAGAGCCCCTCCCTGACGATGTCGAAATTATCGAGGAAGATGACATCGTGCACATTGCCAAGACATGCACCCGCCCGAGAACATCCTGTGCCTACAAGGACTCCGCCGAAGTTCGTGTTGCTACAGCTGAAGCCAGAGCCAGCAACTGCAAAAATGCCTGGAAACGTGTACATCGTCTCCGCAAAGAATGCCGTAAGCAGTGGCAGGATGAGCGCCTTGCACGTATCCTCTCTGGCGATTGGGAACAATACCGTGCTCTGCAAAATGAGAAACGCCGGCGACGTGGATGGTGGGGTGAACTTCTTCAAGGTCGTTCTTCTGAACAGCTCACACAACACGTGCAAGAACACCTCGCCGGCAAACTCACAGGAGGACGACATGATTCTTGGAACCTCAAGCTCGACTCCTTCTTGGATTCTGCTCAGATTCAGGACGACTTCGTGCCCTTCCAGCTTCACGAGATCCTCTACGAGCTCCAGAACATGAAGTGCAGAAGTGCAGTTGGGCCTGATATGATTGGTGTTCATCTCCTTCGTGCAATTGCTGGACACGATCATCATGGACCATGCCTCCTGTCTCTCGTTAACCAGATCGTCAGTCGTCAGGAAATCCCCGCCAGTTGGGAACACAGTTTCCTCGCTCTCTTGGCCAAAATCCCGTCGCCTATGCGCCCGGCTGACTTGCGACCGATTTGCGTTTCCTCTGCCTTCAACAAGCTTGTGAACAGGCTTGTTTGTTCCCGAGTCCTTCCCATCATGCGTAGAGGGTCGAGCATTTCCTGTTGCGGTAAAAACCGTCAAGCCGCTGACTTGGTCGGCTGCATCTCTAGAATGCGTGACATCACCCGTGAATGGAAGCATCCCTTACTTCTTTGCAAGCTTGACGTAGCTGGAGCTTTTGATCAAGTTGATCGAGGCAAAATTGCACAGCTCCTTCTCGATCGTCTTCGGGGTAACGGTGTCAGCAGAGAACTCCGTTATATGCTTTGTCAACTCAGAGTTCACACTATGCATGGGGTCGTCCCTGGCGGTTCTAAAATCCGGATCTGCCCTGACGTTGGGATCAAGCAAGGGGCACCTGAAAGCGCAGAACTGTTTGGTCTGGCTGTTGACTCGCTCCTGTCCGAGCTCGTCCAAGCGCGTCAATGGGGTGAACTTGGAGCCCCCTTTGAGAACCTTGACCTCAGCCTCCTCTTCTACCAGGACGACGTGTTCCTTCTGGAGACAAACCTTGCGAAGCTTGGTCGCAGAATCAGAGCTGTTGGGAGATGTCTCCAACGTGCCGGTTTGCGACTTGCGAATGAGAAAACCAAAATCGTCGCCAACGAGTACTATTGTGGTGCAAGGAAAATCAAGATCGGCGAGGAGCTGTTCACAATTGCTCCACGGGGTGACCATGTGAAAGTGCTCGGGCTGAACTTTGCTCTTACTCAAGACCAGTCCGAACAGGCACGTCAGATCACAGCCCGAGTCCGAGATGCTGCTGCCGTTCACAAGGACATCCTCAAAGCCGCTGGATCGTGGGATGACAAAGTTAAGATGATGCGCACCCTCGTGGAATCACAATTCACATGGATCGGGGGTGCACTACACTGGAGCAAGGATGACCTCCACGCGTTGAACACTCTCCAGCTTCACATTTGTCGCTCTGCCTTTGGATTGAAGCGTGCACAACACGAGGATTGGGTTGACTGGAACAAGCGCTCCATGCGGTGGACAAGGGCCTGGCTTCTCCATCACCATGTGGAACGCTGGTCACAACGCATCCTCACTCTCCAACATATGTTACACGGGCACTGGGCAAGAAGAATTGAGGTCGTCGGAGACGTCCCACTGCCTGGTCCAACCATGCGTGCGCTCCAATGGCGAAACACATACTGGTGGAGGAATCAACAAGCCTTGGGAGACACCACCGGAATGCGGCATCCTGGGCGCTTTTATGCCTCCAACACCGAACGTCAGCTTGCTGAAAGTCATGGAAGTCTTTGGTTCGTGTCCGCGCAAGACAGACACCGATGGGCCTGTGAAAGAGAAAACTACGTCAAGACTTGGGATGTTAAATGGGCTTCGGGTCGTCAACCTTCTCTTTGTTACTAGGACTCTGGCCCTCTTGGCATTGCTGCTCGTGAAGTCCGCCCCTTCGGTCTGACTGATTCTGTAATGCCAGGAACTGCTTCGTGTTCCTGAACAGTCTACATGAAGATGTACTGCTGATTCGCTGCCCTGATTGCATTCCATGCCTGTCATATGAAATTCTTCGCTGAGATGCCCGTTGATGCGTCACTTTACAACGAGAGTTTTCACCCGGTACCTTTGGCTCCAGGCAAAACTGGAAACCCTCTTGCCTCTTTTCCGTTCCCTCCTCGACATGGAGCGCCTCGCCTCTTCGCTGACCCTCTTCTTCGTGCTCCTGCTCCTCCCCAGCCTCGACGCCACCAAGGACGACAACAACCCCTCACCTGCGGACGAAGACAGTGGACCTCACCAACGTCGAGCCTGGACAGCCGAGGAGATCGTGATCAAGTCTGCAGAAGTCTGGGAGGACACGAGTTGGACACCGGCTGCGGGGACCCTCCCTGGACACGATGCCTGGCATGTGGAAGATGATGATAGCGTGGGCCACGGCAATTCTGGGGTGAACATGGAAACCACTTCGCCCTTTACCTGTACACCCTCAACGTGGGATGAGCTCGACAACGCTACTACGACATGCCGAAGCGCAACGAATGCTGAGCCAACACATAGCGGCCCCTCCTACTGGACCCCCTCTACACCCTCAAGCTCTTCCTGGACATCGTGGACATCGAGTACGCCGCCGACTACCTCCTCCTCGCCCTGGACCAGCAGCCCCTGGCCTTCCTCTTCGCATTCTGCGCCTACATCATGGTCAGCGCCAACATCATGGTCAACGGCGTCCTCTTCCTCGTCCTCCCCTCCCCAGCCTATGGTGCACAACTCGGGGGTGACTTCTTTTGGAACAGCCTCGTCAAGCTCCGCTACCACAAGATGGGAAGTGGACCACGTCAGGTACATGGCAACAAGATGGGGTGAGGACGTCAGTAGTGATGCTGTGGACTCTGGCCCCACTGGCACTCTATCTTCGACTGAAGAAACGAGTTCCCAGTACCTGACAAGGTGGGATGAGGATGTCAGCCTTAGTCTTCAGGAAGAAGAGCTAACCCTGCAAGGCTTGGAAGCGTCTTCTCCACACCTTGCTCCCATCCCGGAGGACCTCCCTGTACCGTTTGTCTTCAAGACAAGTTCTCCTCCTGCAGAAGAAGAAACTGGTGTTCCTCAAGAACCTGTCGTCCCTCCTGCAGATGATCCCGCTGCTCTTCAGGAACAAGCTGCCCCTCAACATGATTGGTGGTTGGCTATTTTGGACAAGAGAAATATTCGCGGAAGAAAGCCCGTGGAGCTGGATCGCCGCGAAAACCCCGTCCCTCCTGAACCTCAAGGACGTGACCCGTCGTCGTTCACAACGGCACGTTCGACACCAGCGCAGGCGATTACACAGCGTGGTCAACGTCTACGACATGGTGTTGATCGCTGGCACAACCCTAATGGGACTATTCGCTACCGACTACAGGAAAGACTTGCCAAAGAACAAGCTGATGCCGAGACAGCTGCGAGCAGTGAAGGTGAACCTTTTACAGTTACAGGCTCGTCCTTTTCAGCAGCGGGAGAAAGCACTGTGAAGGTTGTCACTTTCTATGGCCAAACGTGTGAAGTTCGTGCAGATGCAGTTGGACCAAGTGAGGCGTCAACAACCATGGCAAGCTCCTCTGGTAACGACAACAGTACCGACACTGCGGATGATGGGGTGACTTTTTCTTCGGAATCAAGCTCCTCCTCCACCACCGGCTTCTGGTCACATGGTGTATGGCAGCCGAGACCACGAACCGCTTCTGAGCAACGTCAGCACAGAGGAGGAATGGGCCCGCAACGAACTCAACGCAAACAGGCCCGTATGTATGCATACTGGCAAGGTCAGTGGAAACCTGCTTGGCTTGAGCGCTACATTCAGGAAAAAGAAAGCAGACAAGCCTCCCTTGGCGCGGACAACAATGCAGCACAGGGTGATGTTGAGAAAAGTAATACCTCTGTCGTCGAGGGTGAAGTTCAGGTACCGACACAAAATGCTGCCCCCTCCAACCTCACTGATCCGGATCCTTGGTCAGGACAATGGCAACAGTATGGTGAATGGTGGGGATGGCACTCATGGGATGATACCTCTGGTTGGTGGTCGCCCTCGTCTTCGTCCTCTGCCTGGGCCTGGACTACCTCCTCGACGACAACAACGGTGGTAGTACAGCTGGAAGAGACACCGCCTAACCACGGCCTCTTCCCGGTGGTTCGCGACGTCGTGCCGGAAGCAATGGATGAGGTAATGCTCATGCAAATGACAGGGGCAGAGAGAGCCATGCTTCAAGAAAATGGCATTCCCGCCAGAGAAATTGACCGCATTGAGCAACTTCTACAACAGCTCGATGACCACAACACCGCTGAGTCTGGCCCTGAGGCCAGGTGGGCACTTGGTCGCCTGATGCAGAGAGTACAAGAAGGGCTAGAGAGTCTCGACTGTGTCTTGGAAATACTTGGCCGCCGCCTCCAACCTCGTGGTTATTGGCCGATCATGAGGACACCACAAGCTGAGATGGATCGTTGGAGGATGTTTTCCTGGATTCGGAACTATGGCACTCTCTTTGCGGCCACGCTCGAACATCATGCGCAAGTTCCCCTACAACCATGTGAATGTGGAGTGTCGACACCAGCGGCCGATGTGATACAGATCGGCGGGCCCAGGAACACCACGGCGTCCTCCTCTGGAGAACGCACCCTTGTGCAAGACAGCGCTCCCACTACTCCGCATGCCACCCCTGCCTCTGCTGCCGCATCACCTGGTTCATCCTCTGAATCTTCACCTAGTGTGAGAATGCGCAGCCGGTCACCTTCACAAGTTGGAGGAGCGGCCTCTTCGTCAAGACGTGAAGTGGCAGGCATTGCTTACGATGACAGGGGTGAAGTTGTCACGCCGGGACCAAGTCCACCGGGGTGCACGCCGCCGCACTCACCGCTTCCTGCACTGCCTGCCCTCCCGCCCTTAGGACCCCAGGTGCAACGTGCCCTTCAAGGAGAACTGCTGGGAGTCTGGGCTGAGGGTGCAGCTCAACATGCAACCCCTACGAGCAGCACCACAACTTCGACTGCCTGCCTCAGCTCGTCGTCTACCTGCAGCTATGGGGTGAATTGGAACGGGGTGAACTTTGGGATCACTCTCGAGCCACTCAGTGTGCCTGCGTCGTCCTTTGCGATCCCTGCGCCCTGTCCCTCGTCTTCGTTCTGCCCCTCGACTTCGCCCGGCTCCTCGTGCCTGTGTCCCTCCTCTGCCTCGTCCTCCTCCTCTTCATCTTCGCTGACTACGTGCAGTACAAGGGGGACTTTGTGGGGATTGTCGACTACGTCTACTACCTCTACGTTAACGCCGGAGGAAACAGTCAGGGACGAAGTTAACAGGCAGATGATGCTGGGCAACTCCGTAGACGTGGTCGATGTGATCCATCGACTACTTGCTCGACAGCGCCGCCTCCAACGCTTTGAGCATCTGGTTGGGGTCGCGATTGAAGAGATGCTGCCGTGGTTGCATACTCCCCCAGGTGCTCCCGTGCTCAATGGCCCCACAATGGAAGCGAACATTTGGGGGGTCATTGCTGCTGAGGCAGGGCAAGCTGGAGGCACTGGTCACCCGGCGTCGGACAATGTGGTCCATAGCATGACCGCCCTCCTTCGTCCTGGCCTGCCAAGCTCGCTGGACGCCTTGTGGGAGTCGTTGCCGCAGTTGGACAGGCACTCCGTGGTTGGGATGAGGAGGAGACTTTGGCGTGCTCATGCCCGACAGCTACATGCGCAACAAGGCCTCGTCGTACCAGAAGGGCCATGGGTCTCAGAAGAGGATGGGGATCTTTTCCTCATACAAACTAATGAGACCTCGGAGTTAGCTGTGCCCGATGGAAGCCCTCCACTGCTCACCCTGCCCTCGCGAAGTAGTGTGCAACACCGTCGCCGTGCCCGCACTCCGCGCCCGCCCCCTGTTCTACGTGAAGCTCGACGGCCTGATGGAGGACTGACTCGCGGTACTCGCCTCGTCGACGTGTACTACCCAGAAACAGCTGCTGGTGACTTGCTCGCTGCTCCGTCGAATGGCTCTGGTGAGGTAGGTGAGGCCTCTTTGTCTGTCGGCTCGGGAGCTCCTGCTGGGTTCATTGCGGCAGAAGATGGAGATGATGTCGCAATGGATGAGGCAGGCTCGTCTGAAAGCTCTGAAGAGGTAAGTCTGGAAAGTTCTAGTCACGCTGCTGAAGCTGCCGACTAGCTGTATCCCGAGAGTAGAAACCAGGAAGGCTTGTACTCTCGAACTTAGTGTACGCCTGCAACAGGCGGGCTTCTGCGGAAAAAGGAGTCACTGCACTTTAAAAACAAAAAAACCCTAAACCCTACACCCAACTCCTAAATACTCCCTAAACCCTAAGTCCTAAACCCTAAACCCTAACTCCTGAACCCTAAACCCTAAACCCTAAGCCCTAAACCCTAAACCCTAAACCCTAATCCCTAGCTCCTAAACCCTAAACCCCAACTCCTAAACCCTAAACCCTAAATCCTAAACCCTAAACCTAACAGGTCCCCAGCCCGGGACTCCGGGCGTCCGGCGGTCACGAGAAAGGCGCGGAGCGGTACACACGGCCGTTTAGGGGGCGTTTAGGGCTTAGCTTAGGGGGTTTAGGGGTTTAGGGTTTAGTTTAGGGGTTTAGGGTTTAGGGCTTAGGGATTTTTGAAATCGGGTTGAGAGTGGACATTTTAGGGTATAGATGTATATCTCTTATACTTTCAGGCATCTTCCTTAATCAAGTGGTAGCGGAGGTCTCCGAGTCAGACATTCAGTGGGCCTTCTAGCGGTTTAGGGCTTAACACCCTAAGCCCTAAACCCCTAAAGCCTGAAACCCGAAGCCCTAAAACCCCCAAAACCTTGAATCCCAAAAGTTGAGGGCTTTAGGGTTTTGGGCTTCAGGGCTTTCTGTGTTGAAACCCCACTTTTCGTCCCCTAGGGCCTTTAGGGTTTATAGGGTGTAGGGCTAGTATCTCGGGAATCACAGCCAAAATTCAGACACCTTGTCTGTCAAACACCAACCAAGATTCCAACACAAACCTTGATTGAAGCGAGCCGGATGAAACCTCCCAGAGATCCCAAGTATTGGGTTTAGGGTTTAGGGTTTAGGGGGTATTGTAGGATCACGTACGATCCTACCATCTGCACATAGCCGCAACCTAGGACTAGGTTTCGGGTTTAGGCTGTATTAGCATGTTCAATACAGGGGCCTTAATAGTTACATGTATTATTTTGGGGGTTCCTTACTATCATTATGAAAGTAAAATATACCCCAAAACCCTATCCTAACTATTAC
The DNA here is from genome assembly GCA_905221635.1 of Symbiodinium sp. CCMP2456. Classification (NCBI taxonomy): domain Eukaryota; class Dinophyceae; order Suessiales; family Symbiodiniaceae; genus Symbiodinium; species Symbiodinium sp. CCMP2456. Next base: position 149,020 of record CAJNDV010024669.1, read on the forward strand.
GGGCCCTATATGAACCTGGGTTGGGTTTCGGGTCGAGGCTGCAGTCGCAAGCTATTCTCCGGTCCTGATACTCCTATTTGGTTTAGGGCTTAGGGTTTACCTGTAGTCTCCATTGTAGTTCCTTTTTTTGGTTTAACCATATATATATATATGAAGGATTTTATAAGGTATCCCCAAAAAGGAACTACAATGGAGACTATAGGTAGGGTTTAGGGTTTAGGGTTGAGTACCTCACTCCCAGCAGCTACGTAGTTCTAGGGTTCTTCCTTAGCTGCCGGCTTCCCGCGACAGAAGTGGAAGCACAACCTCGGAAGAAGTTACGTGCGGACAAGACGGGACAAGCCACCGAACACTTCTGAAAGAAATATCATAGCACAGCATGGTTATTCACGGCTTACCTGCGGACCCCTCCAGTATCCCTGAAATCAGAGGGCCTTGCTGATTGACTTCAGTGTTCATGGTCAGGTTAACACCCAGAAAATGAAATCTTTAAGTCTTTAAGGCTTACCTGGACCCGAAAGAACGAACATTTCCAAGGATTTATATAATGAAATCATAATGAGGAACCATAAGAAGGTAGGTTCTTGAGGGTCCAGGTGAGTTTAGGGCCAGGGCTCAGGGTAACCAAGGGACCCGGGGAGCTCACTAGGGTTTGGGGTTTAGGGTTTAGGGTTTAGGGTTTAGGGTTTAGGGTTTAGGGTTTGGGGTTTAGGGTTTAGGGTTTAGGGTAAGCCAGATGCCTCCACTGCACCTTGACTCGCCTTGCCGCGCAAAATCTGTATGTCCTTCATCGCACACTCTGGAAGGTTCCCCTTGTAGGCCCTTTAAGGCAAACATACCCAGAGAACCCAATACCCCTTAAATAAGGAATATATCTTAAATCATAGTATTAAGGCCCCTATAATTTAAGGCATATTCCATAACATAATATGGGTATTGGGTTCTCTGGGCATAAAACATCACACCACGCAACTCCGCGGGGTCGACGAGGCTGCCAAAGTCGCAGCCGAGTCAGCGCCGAGTCCCACGCCGGGCCGATCACTGAAACGATTCAGTAGGCTTCAGGGTTTTATGGCTTAGGGTTTAGGAAATAGGGTTTAGGGTGTTAGCTTGAAGGCTTCGTTCCTTGGCATGTCTTTTGTTGCTTGTAAGGTGCATTGCGGCTTTTTAAAGCCGCAATGGGTCCTCTTTTGATGGCTTTCCGAGTATCATATTGCTCTTGCGGTCTATGTTACGTGTTGCCTGGGGCTGACACTCCATAGGGTGGTAGACGGCTTTAAAAGGCGTTGGTTGAGGCTGTACTTCTAAGGGTTTGATAAGGGCTTATGAGATACTTATGCTTACATCATGATGCCTCCTGCTGCAGACGGGTTTTCCCTGCGGCACAGCGTGGTTTGGGCGCTCCCTGCAAGCAGGAGTCAAGCCAACCTGGCGACGGGAGTGCCGCCCGCCGCGGGAGTACAGCCTGCCGATCCACAAGAGGAGGCAAGTCTTCGGAAGACGGATTTGCAGGAGTTCAGTGATGACTGCAGGCTCAGTACAGCCAAAAAGCCGCAGGACTTGCGAGACACATTGGTCACAGATGGGACCAAGAAGGGCATTGAAAATCTTTTGCTATGCCGGTACCTGGTGTCCAAAAGCGGCAAGCCCCAAACAGTAAACCCAGGATCCAGATGCCGTTTTCAGCGCCCCCCGGTGGCCCAAAACGGCAGGCGATGCCCAGCAACGAACTTGTTCTCGTCACTTTTTGCAAAGAAGGTGTAGGGCTGAGGGGTTCCATGATTTGCCCTTCTACTCCCCCAAAAGGAGTACCCTGTTCAATTCTAGGTTCTTCTCGGATCTAGAACACGAGTTAGGTTTTAGGGTTTAGAGTGTAGGGTTCAGGGTGCAGGCTCAAGGGACAAAAACTGATGGTTTTTGGTTTATGCTCGGGGTGCTGCTGGCACCCATGTCCCATCAGTCGGGGCGCGCAGTAGGATGTTGGCATCAAGAATCCAGGGTGTACGGGATACGTGTCAGTTGTCAGGATACCTCAACCCCCGATCGAGCTCGCCAATACCATCATGGTGGAAGGCTTCTCCTAAGGGGTTTAGGGGTTTAGGGTTTCAGGGCCGTTCGTGGTTTTCGGAGTTAGGGTTGTCAAGACTGTTCAAAGGCTTTAAGAATTCATGGTGTAGGGCTTAGAACCGCAGCAGGCTCAGGCAAGAAATGGAGCGGACGATGTCTCTGTCATTGCATCTTGATGGGTACGATATGCGTCTTGGCATAGGGTTCTGAGTTTGTTGACATTCGTTGAACATCATGGGCTCTTGCTTGAATTACCATAACCTTATATCAGGCAGCCAAGAATGACAAGTTCTCAGCTACCTGCGAACTTGCCGTTGGGGAGGTTTATGAAGAAGAGCTAGTTTCCAGGACAAAAATAGCGCGTGGTCTTGGGTGTCTTGTAAAGTGGTAGTGGGTTTACCCCTAAACCCTGAACCCTAAACCACTAAACCCTAAACCCTAAAACCCTAAGACCCTAAACCCTAAAACCCTAAACCCAAACCGTCCCTACTGCCGTCTCCAGAGACGTAGTTGCTTGTCTTGCAGCTGCCGGCTCCTTCATGCGAAGACCCCTTACTTTTCAAAATGCTTTGATGAAGGAATAGACATTATAGCAAATTCGGGGTCCGATTATATAGTCTAAGGTACATTCCTTAATTTTAAGGAGTCGGTTAGGGTTTAGGGTTTAGGTACGTTCCTTAATTTTGAGGTGCAGGTTAGGGTTTAGGGTCTGGGGTTTAGGGGTAGTGGAGGGTCTGGACCACCTCATAAGTGAGGTCAGCGAGACCCATTCAACGCCACGCACGCCAAAATCCCCTCCGAGTGCCATGTCTGCAATGGATGGGACGGGAGAGCCGTGAAGCTTATTAGCTGGTCCTGGGTTTGGGAATGATAATACTGTCAAGGCTTGTTTTTGTCTGCCCTCTCGTTCTTCGCGTTGTTAATGTTGTTGTCTATGTACCCTAAACCATCAACCCTAAGCCATATATGTGCTGTAGTCCGGTATAAACCCCAGACCGACCCCATACTGATCCGAATTTCTGAAGGAGTGGCTTAGAAGGGTAGCTGAGGACAGCAGTTGTACCCTTCTTTGGGCTTGTGCAGCGGGCTTTACAGCCGTGCCAGGATTCAAAGGTTGGCAGTTCTTCGGATTCACCAGGCCACCCAGCAAAACCCTAACGTAGGGGCCTGAACACTGGGGTAGCAGGGTTTCTTAGGGTTCCTGGTCGTAGTTTGCGGCAGAACGTACCCCAAAATATCCCAGAGGCGTCTCTATAAATTCGCACCTGAATCCGGCCGTCGGGCATCCGTCCATCATTTTGACCTGCGGTCCTTGGCCTGACACAAGTTGGTAAAACCATAAAGATGACCAGAAAGGCTTTTTGGTAACCAACGCCGAGCACCATAAGTCTCGAAAGACCAGCAGCAGCGGCTGCGAGTTTTTATCAAGATCGTTCATGACACCAGCGGCGATGGCAAGACTGTTGCTAGTGACAAAAAACGGCTATAGCAGAGGCAGCAGCTGCAATGAGTGGCAAGGGGTAGCTACAATAAGCATCAAGTGTTGTTTTGAGGAATAGCATCGTAGCCGAAGTGATATCTGCTGCAGCAATGCCGAAAGCCGAAGCCCCCAATGCCACGTCGACGTAACAGCGATACAAGCAATCATGGCCAAGATATGCGGCAGCAACTGCCAGCAAGACTATGCGAGACAGAGAAGGACATGTACCAAGAGAACAAAGGGGACAGTAGTAAGGGCAGGAAGGACTGCTCGGTGAATAAGACAATAAGACCAACGGCAGGAAGCGCATGAATTTCTGAGGCATGGGAGCTTCAGAAGCAAGAAAAGGCAATTGCAAAAATTACCAGAAACAACGGAGTGCAAGCGAATCGTGGATTTCCATCGGTGTCTGATAATGTCGATGCGAAAAACAACATGGACAAGATCCTCTAAACTCCCTAAACCCTAATCCCTAATCCCCAAAGTCTTGACCAAACGACAAACCTCCTTGCACCACACAAGAGTCCTTCCGAACCCTGTAGGTTTTGAAGCGATGCAGTCGAGGCTTCAAATCCCGGACACCACCGCAACCTACTACAAACCCGACTTCAAGTCAGCTTCAAGCCCCCTATGCAACCATAGAAAACTAACAACAAAACCATGAAGTCATATTTACCAAAAGACAGCCCACAAAAACCCTGTAGAAAACTGACTAGTTCCCTTCACCAAGGCACGCCGCCAGCGCCGGGATCCCCAAACCAAAGGTGTTTCGAGTTTCAGAGGCTTAACTGCTAGATTTAGGGATGTAGGGTTTAGGGCGTAGGGATTAAGGTTTGAGGGTTAAGGGTTTATAAGGGATTTAGGGTTTCGGGTTTAAGGTGCTAGGTTTGAGGGTTTAGGGATTTAGGGTTGGTCTCTTTATCGGGTGTCACATGCGTTTTTACAGGTATCAGGTTGTTAACTTGTTACTTCATCAATATACCCTACACTGTCTTACAAGCCTAAACCCTAGACCCTAGACCCTAAACCCTAAACCCTAAATATACACTTTACGCAGACTGGGCACCCTCCATATGGGTTAGGCTAGATTCCTGAAGTAGGGGGTTGCGGAGTCGTCGGATGACCCTCAGGGCTCCGGTAAGGGTATAGAGGTCCTGGTTGAGCGAGGTTTATAGGGGTTTAGGGTTTAGGGCTTAGGGTTTACAAGGGTTCTTTTCAGAGGGGTTATGGCCTATAGGTCTCCATAGGGCTTAGGGCTGAGTGAGTGTGTATATGGTACAATATGTATGAATATACCTTCTTTAGGGTTTAGGGTTTAGGGTTTAGGGTTTAGGGTTTAGGTAAGAATATACCTTCATATTGTCTTTCTCAAGTATTGTTTTGGAACAAGCCAAGGCCCTAGATGTCTCTCAGTCCCAAGTCTGGGAGTCCCGAAAACACTAAAGCTATAGGCCGTACGCCCAAGGACCATACCTCAACCATCGCCGAAGGCCGGCACATGTTTCAGTGGGCTTCTTGTGGAGGCTGTTGGAGACAAGGTGTTGAAGCCGTACAGGCGGCGAAAGACCTCAACTCTGAACCCTAGTCACAACCCTAAGCCCTGCACCAGCTCTTCCACTAGATGTTCTTTGCCAAAGATCTCCGGAACACCCTGACTAGGTTGGCCAGTACAGTAGTACCTGAATGCTCTGTGGTATCTTGACGAGTCATGAGCGGTCCTCGCCATGTACCCAGAGAACCCAATACCCCTTACTTAAGGAATATACGTTAAATCATAATATGAAGGCACCTATAATCTTAAGGAATATTCCTAATTAACGGGTGCTGGGTTCTCTGGGTACGTAATCTTGGCATAGCGGCCCTGACACGGCAAGGAGATTCTGCATTTCACGCCCTGCCTGAAGTACATGATTACGACGATGCTGATGCTGATGCTCATGGCGTTGGTGATGCTGATACTGATGGTGATGGTGATGCTGCTGATGATGATGATGATGGTCATGGTCATGGTCATGGTCATGGTCATGGTCATGGTCATGGTCATGGTCATGGTCATGGTCATGGTCATGGTCATGGTCATGGTCATGATGATGATGATGGTGGTGATGATGATGATTGTGGTATTGGTACTGGTATGGTGGAGACATATGTGGTTATGAATTCTGAATGCTACGAACACTGTAGCTATTCCTAATTGTTCTGCTTGAGGTTCTTAGGTTCCTACCAGGGATCCTCCATCCAATCCAAGGGGCGCTGCATCTCGGGGTTCGGGGTGCCCTTTGTCTTAACCCAAACCCTCAAGCCCTAAATGACCCTAAACCCCTCAACCCCGAAACCCTACCCTAAACTCAAACCCCAAGCCCTAGATAATTCTGAACCCTTAACCCAATAAGGCCCACAACGGCTCTGGAGTTATACTATGCAGCCCGAATAGTGACCCTTCCCAGAGAACCCAGTACCCCTTCAATAAGGAGTATTCCATAAATCGTAATATTGAGGGCCTTATAGCTTACGGTATATTCTTGGATTAAGCGGTATTTAGTTCTCTAGGTTAAGGAACCCTAGTCGAACCCGGAAGTTTCTGGGCTTCAGATCAGGGTGGGGCTCGGTCATCGCACCCTCAAGTGCCGGGCACTGAAACCCTAAACCCTAAACCCTACCCTAAACCCTAAACCCTAAACCCAAAAAGGGACCCCGAAGTGGGCCTATAGGGTTTTGGGTTTTGGGTTCGTAGGGTCCTAGTAGGATTGGTTGAGGCTCATTTAGAAGGGAATCTAGGGGTTGTAAGAGGTAAGGGAACCTCGGGGAACCTAGGCTTTACGGACGGCTTTGGAGGATTTAGGGTTGCAAGCGGTGCAGGGCAGTTGGGAAGAACCACGTCGCCCCGTGGTTTTGGTGGAGGTGAGCATCACCAAGGACCCATGCTTCTGGGTGCAGGGGTTGAGAGTTTCAGAGGCTTTCATTTAGTTAGTAATTAGAATAGGGATCCTTCAAAAGGTGAGTTCCAAGCATGGTTGTTCCAGATTAAAGTAGAAACGTTCATCGATGTATCAGTCAGGGGTCGACACTGACCTGTAGCCCACACACGACAACATAATCGGTTATGCCCCCTTAATTACAACGTGTTACCCTTGAAAACAGTAGGTTCTTGGATCCCTGAAAAAGGGCTCTCTTCGAGGTAACATGTGTTGCGAAATGTAGATCTTCGATTTGGCAGGACTTCAACGCAAGGCCCCCATGTAGAACAACCTCAGCTGAACGCCATGCTCACCGCATCCACAGTTGTGCTTGAAGTGTGTGCCACCCCAACTCCCTAAACCCTAAAC